>JAZGTK010019065.1:0-11554 GCA_036877625.1 Ambastaia sidthimunki | reverse complement strand
TTTAAAGAGAAAACAGGGTTATGTATTGTTTAAATATTTAACAGCAAGGACATTTTTCAGGATAAAAAAGACAGCAATGATAAAAAAGAAACCAGAACAGTGAAAAAATGATTAGATAAAAAGAAAAGATATAGCTGGACTGACAGTTACACAGAGAGAGAGAGAGAGAGTTAAAAAAGAGAGAATAGTTTTCACTGCTTAGGGTCTTGGTCATTAGAGCTCAGTTTCTTCACTTTGAATGTTTCAGCATTGACATTTGCAGCAAAATGAGTCTTTATTCATTTATAATGACCTTCTAAAGGTTAACTAGCCCATTGAGTCTGAAATCTCCCCCTTCATTTCCTGAATCAACTGTCTTTTTATAACAAAGCTTCAGTGATGTCTCTCCACACACCTCTGGATAATCTGCATGCAGTATAATTGTTTCTGTCTAATTACGGTATTAGATGAAATGCTACTGTATAATGTTTTACAGTAAAATCATTAGAGAAGCACACCGGCATCAGATGAGGTGCCAGTTTACTTGTTCTCGTGTGCTTTTATTAAATGGTGGTGAAATTAGACTCAGTGTTTGTGTCTGTAATGCACCAATATCTTTTTGTTTGCTCTTCATCAAGCTCTGCATCGATCCGGCGATTTTATTGAACTGGATTTTCAGTGCTCATAAAGAACACAGTCTCGGCAATAACAGGATATTACATTTAGATATATTCAAGAATATAGCTGTGTACAGTAGAATTATTGTAACGTCGCTGTGTACACATGTACAGCCAGTCACGGATGCTATAAACTTTTTTATTGACAAGTATTTTTGGAATATTATATTGTAAATGTGAATAACTGAAACCTTTCCAGTTTCCGCCCTGCCCAAAATTACTATTTTATCTCATTGAACTTTATGCAATACCGTCGACAATATAATGCAATAGCCTGTGGCAAATGTGATCGTTTAAAATCTTGCATCATTCAGCACTTTCTAATAATAGTAACAGAATGCGCCATCCATGAAGGTTACTACACACACACACACACACACACACACGGGTCTGTACAACACCCTTTACGAGGACTTTCCACAGACATTATGACTTTTATCCTCTACAAACTGTATATTCTTTGCCCTCATCCTACCCATTTACATTTATTCGTTTAGCACATGCTCCCAAAGCAACTTAAAAGAGAGAGCATTTAACATTACCCTTAACCCTAACAAAACCTGTTTGCATTTTTACATTTTCAAATAAGCATCATTTAGTAAGTTTTACAATTTCCTTGTTTGCAATTGCTGGCTGGTCCCCACCATGGTGTGATATATAAGCTTGTTTCTTCATCTGGACTTAAAAAAATATACATTACATTTGTTTGTCCCTATAATGTGGTACATACCAGGACCACATACAGACACACTTACACACACACCCACAGATACGACTTATCTGATGCGATTTGGAACTTATAGGTATATTCAAATGCTAATATCTTTTAATATGAGGGGATTCTGAGAGAGTCTTAAACAAAGAGATGCTTTGCAGGGCCAATGGATTAAATACTGAGTACTGAACTCAGTTACCAGCAGCAGAACCCACACAACCAAGATTTTAGTTCCAAACGGATCTCAGAGATTTGTTACAGTCTGACCCAACATTAAACAACGTATATGTAAACTTCACAAAAAAACCTCAGTAAATTAATAAGACGAGACCAAAGAGAGAGAAACTAAGCTAAAAAGATGTTGAGATGTTTAAAATATCTGGTTTATACTCTTACAAGCTTTCACAAATGTCAAAAAGATAAAATAGCATTTTCAATGAAGCACAAACATTCTCTGGTATTTTTCAAAGCACATTCTTCAAAGAAGCCTAATTCCTTCATATTTCCAAAGTTATTTAGTCCATGAACAAAACAATTGTGTACCTATTTTTAGAAGTTTCATTTGAGCATTAATGTGTTTTTATTGATTGATCTGTTTGCTCAGGTGACTTTAGAGAAAAAAGCTTCTAGCTCAAATGTTGTATTTATGGCTATGACGAAAACAATTTATCTTTGATCTCGAGGTAAGAGACAAAACCAGACAAAGAACTATTTGCAGACAAAGAGATTAACATAAAGGATCTCTCATTAGCTATCCATCCACATTGTGAATTTATTTATGCAGAAAATTAGCACTCAAACAAAACACTCTCACAAACAACACAAACTCTCACTTAGACAAGCTTTGTTACAAAAACATGATTATTTTGTTATTTATGATTCAGTAAAAAATGATCAGTTACTCTAGACAGTTTACTGCACCTCTTAGAAATTAGAAACATTTAAGAGAAAGCTTAAAAACAGAGCATATATGGACAAAGAAAATTAACAAGAGGTTATTTCAAATCTCTCAGATACACCCTGATAGTGGTCAAGTCAACATAATGTTTTCTAGTGTCCTGATGATGTTACACATCAACACCTTCTCAGTCAAGTAGATACAACTGCAGACCAGAAACCAAGACTGGTCATGGAGATAAGATGAAGTTATCTAACCAATCAGTGTGGCTGTTTAAAAGAAACAACAGGGTAACTACAGAAACTGACCTACTGTTACAGGGCGGACCGACGGCAAACGTGTTGCTCTGAAATGTTCTGATCTTGTTCTGTCATTCTATAAAAAAAATCCTGAACATTCTTCCATCTTCCAAACATTTCAAACTACTTACAATCTTTAAAAAGTAAGCGCAGAAACAGATGAACCGTATATTTTTAATTTTATCTGCAATTTCATGAATGCCAATTGCAAAGTCATGACCATCCACACTAATAGGCCTCAAGACGAAACCGTCTACAATCTCTGCGCTCACCAGCTGTCCAGCTGAGATCTCCGGAGTCTCGGCGGCTCTTTGATGCTCATGTTTTCTGTGATGAAAGAATGAACAGCTCTGCACAGAAGAGAAATGACGATGAGTTCACGCCGTCAAACAAGATCAGAATTCGTGAAAATAAAAACAAACACAGACACGCACACAGATTGCATGAAGACTACATTTCTTTGATGGTTTACAGAAATTTCTGCAGCCTAGCGTTTAATTTAAGGCGACAAACATGCTTAAAAATTCCATTTATAATTGATTTGAGCAGACGAGGTCGTCACAGTGTTAAGCTGGTGTTCATAAACAAACATACATCAAAACAGTGTGATCGCTGGCACGTTGGGTTTCTGGGGAGGATTCAGTAAGAATGAGTGATTACATTGCACATGATTTCTGAGCCCGATTCACTAAAGAAATTAGGTAAATTGGGTACAAACACACACATACACAAATACAGTGTTGAGTTTCACTGGCTTGTCATGAAGGTACATCAATACACCATCATTACTGCTGACTAACTAACATCAGATTACCTACACAAGTTCATATCTGGCTATAATCAGTATATGTGCATTGTTTGCTTTGTTGTTTATGGCAGTTGAATGTTTAATTTCTGCATTATGTCGCATAATGTTTTAAAACAAATCAAAAGCACCAGTGAATATTAAGAGTGACATTTGCGCATGCGCACAAAATCCGCGTTCACCTTTTAGACACGCCCCCACAAGCTCCACTCGGATTAACGTTATAACATTTTATCAACTCGTTTGGGTTTTATGTTTTATTTTAACCTATTACAGACCATTCGTTTGTTATCATAAACTGTGATTTACATTATTTGAACCGATATAAACATTTATTTCAAGTGAAAACTGTGACACAAGGAAACCTGCACCGGTGATATCGTCATTTATTAATCTTAAAATGTAATGTTTATTCTAACAAACTCATTATATTCAAAATGAATTACTGACCTGTGAAATGGTGGAAATGAATACAAGGCAGAGGCACGTTTGTTTACACGCAGCGACGATCACAATCGTGTCGAAACTCACAGCGCCCTCTACAGTTCAAAACATCATTTTATGAGTTTATCATTCAATAACTAACTAATATATATTTTAAACTAATAAAAGTCGAAATTTAAGGTAGACTTCAATCAAAGTTCGATTTTTTCTATGCACTAAGATCAACATTTGGCAAATATGTTCTCAGGACGTTGGCCAAAGTTCTCTTAACGTTATCAAAAATGTTCTTGCAGTAATGTTGGTGGAGTGTTTTTTACATTATATATGTCATATCAACAACGTTATTTTTAAGTTGTTAGTAGAACGTTTTAAAATTGAGTTTAAAGTTTGAATAATGTTCTTATAACCAGTACAACGTTACTAAAACATCTAACGTTAATAAAACATCTACAAAACTGGACATTTTAAACATTCCTAGAACTTCCAAAAGAACTTTTTAAACATTTTTGTTCCTTAAATTGAGCTGTTAGGTGGACCTTTCTTACAACGTACAATGATGCAAATGTTGTCTTACATTATCTCATCTGAAGAAGCAACAAACACCAAAACAGTGAAGAGAAAAACAGAGGTTCCCATGATTTATTAATGCCACAGTGCATGCTGGGAACTGGAGCTTGCCTTGAGCTCTGCAGACAACACCCAGGGGTTTGTCTGACCTTTATGAGACCAAGAACTCCCAAAACAAAGATGAAGCTGAGGCCCCCATTACAAATTGTATAGAACTGAGTGTTACAAGAAATTTTGCCACAGGCTTTGTCAAATATGCAAATACTGTCTCATAAAAGCTAAAATATCACTTCATATATTCGCAATGAAATTAGCGAGCAGGCACAGAACACAGGTCCACCCACTTGGAGAGTTCAGACCTGCCAGTACTTCCAAACTTTATTACACTTGATGTTGTGTGTATTAGACAGACACAAACACGCGCGCACACAGTGTGAAGACTCTATATTTGGAGTGCTAATTAACTCTGTCTGCTGAGACGTCACACTGCTTTACTCTCGACACTTCCAGACTGATCTCCATTTTTCATTCAGTCTCCACTCCCATGTTCCCTGTCTATCTCTCTCTATCTCTCCCTCTCTCTCCAGTTTTGAGATGCTTTAGATGCACAACAAATACACTTGTATCACCAAATCATTTACAGTAGCGTTTGTTCAATGTTGAACTTAAAGAGAAAATTATGTACTGCTAAAAAATACAGTAAAAGAGAGTCAAATGACGGACTGAAGCCAGTTTTGCTTGTTGTCTGTCTTATTGTGACAGGCAGACACATGTGCTGCTATTAGAGAAGTCTTTGTTTCTCTGATATAAAGGACATTTTTTGCATTCTGTTAGAAAGTGAAGCACTGTCTGGATTTTGTTTTGGTCACAGTGTGGACGCAACCTTTCTTCCTGTGGCAGCCATGTTTGTTATCTGTCTGTCTGTCTGTCTGTCTGTGGTGAGCATGTGGTCTACAACTCAGTCTGTAACTGAGCTAAACTTCAGTCTACTCTGGACTGAGCAGTCTAGTTTTGCAGTACTGTTACACAGTGAAGTCTAATAAGTGGTTGCTAGGCAATAGTGTACACTACCGTCTGTTGGTTTTTGAGTACTGGAAAAATCACAAATACATAGTGCCAGTGTGTTAGTATGTGACTTTAACAGCAAAATACAAAAGCAAATTAATATGACACTTTTTTTGTTGATGAGAATGTTTTGTTAATAAAGAACTGAAGTATAGTCATGCTACTAAAAAATGTAGTTAAGTTAGTGGTATTGTCACTTTTAGTTTAGTTTCATCCTAACTAAGTGAACATTATGGACATGGGACAAAGAGATTGTGTGAATGAAAGAAAAAGGCAGAAAAGATTTAAGCTTTAGTAAATAATAAACAGTAAATGTAGAGTCTTTTATATGCTATTAGCTGCTCGCTGTCATGCTAACAATTTTAGGTTGTAAGATTGTTTCCCTAATGTTTCCATGAAAGAACAAACATGGTAATGACGTTTTAAACATATTAACATTATTGTTTGGTTATGAGAACATTATTCAAACATTTTAAAAACACTTCACAAACTACTTAAGAATAACGTTTTTGGTATATATTATATAACGTTAAGAACAGTCTACTAATGTTACTGCTAAAACTTTTTGGATAACTTTGAGATAAGTTTTAGAGAACATTAGCCAACTAGCTGGGGTGTTGTTTTGTAGTTTTACTGATGTTGTTTGACACTCCAGTCAGCTTATATTTGAACCCATTAAAATATCATTAGTGTTTTTGGTGATAAGACACGATCTGTCGAGGTGCAATTAAGAATCTCTTAACAAATCGATATCAGCGTTCTGGTGAGTCTAGCTGAGTGTCTGGTCTACCAAAGTTCCTCTGGCCCTCATTAAAATAACACACACACACGTCTCACATATATTATTGTGCAGGCTGAGAGCTACAGTAACTGCTAGTGTGTGTGTTGTGTTTTAGGTAGCTCATAAAAGACCCTTTGGAACCCAGGAAAAACAGAAGCAGTAATGTGTTCTGGACTACATTACCCATGATGCTGCACAAGATTCTGGTGTGCAGGAAATGACAAAATGGGTTGCAGTAAAAAACAGCACGTCACTAGATGTGGAATAAGTGAATGGAACAATTAGCACTACACTCATTTAAATGACGTAATGAACACCGTTTATATCATCATAGTTAATGACCAGAAATATTTATTCAGGGTGATTATCTCTGAGTTGTGTTTTATAAATAGTGCAAAAGCCGTCTTCTACTGTACCCACCTGAAGAAAATGTAAAAAGACACAATCTAATTACTGAAGAGAAGTAAAAGGTCCCGTCTTCCTCAAAGTGTCTGTGGGAAAGAAATACAGCAGTGTGTTTAGGTGTGTGACACCATAACAGGTGTTGTGTCTGGCCACCCGGTCAGAACCAATCAAATTCACCAGGAGACTGACAGCTGTGGTATCACACCATACACATGCCTGCTGACAAAACACACTACACAAGAATCCACCACACACACACACAAACACACACATTGAAGACCTACTTCACTCCTGTTCCATAGAAGAGTGAAACTACAAAATCATTTTTTGTTGTTGGAAAATGAACAGCATTATAAAAGCATAACCTGTGTTGTCTGGAGACTTTAACATCCAGTCTGTGTTATGATGTAATTTCTGCATCAATGAACCGGTGCTGTAGATCAATAAGGAGAGTGTGATGCTCCTTATTATGTCAAGGTCATAGGTTAATTTCCCAGGATCAGACCTGCTGACGACCTGGATGCCTCCAATGCAAAGTTATTTATTGTGGCTGCCACTTTGACTTCTGGGAATTCAAATAGGTGCTTTTCTTAATGTAGACATTTGTATTTGAGTACAATTAAAAGTATTATCATTTACATCAATTAAAAAGAAGGACTGGTACCTGCAAATGGATATCCATCCATCAGGCTCTGTGAAATGATTAAATAAAGTCCATTAGCCTGTATTAATAAATAACTGTGACCAGCACAAAGTACCACCACAGTTTTGTCATTAAAGAACCGCAGACTGAAGACCACCAAAGCACAAGATGCTTTGAGATGTTCATGTTTTTGTTGCGATCGCATTTTAAAAGATAACATTATTCAGATTCTAATTGAATGTAAAAAATATAGGACTTTATATTCATAGAACTCGACATGTTTTTGGGAAACAACATTCCAAAAGATATTTATGATCCATATTTATGATTGTCCTGAAGACGAGAGCAAGAGAGAATTTGGACAGTGCAGGTCTGAATGAGGTCTGAATTTCTCACATGGATGTTTCTGAAATTCAGAAGCTATAAAATGCTATAAGAAGCTATAAAATGTTATAGTTGTAACTTCTGTTACAACTATAACATTTTAAATACAAAGTGAAGAGTCTGACATCTCATCCATTTACTCCTTTACCTGATATTATAGTAGAGTGATCTACACCACCACCCACCACCCACACACCCCAAAAAACACACAAACACACACACACACACACTGGCTGTGGATATTAAATATTAAAATTCTCATTAAGCTGGTGATTAGAAGAGAGAAGATAATAGCATGAGAGAGGAAGAGGAAGAGGATGAGAGAGAGAGAGAGGAAGAGAGAGAGAGCTGCTGTCTTCACGTAAGGACAAACCTTTAGAAAAACTGAACTCCTGCTAACAGTGACGTTATGTGTAAAAAAACATTTTAAGAGCATGAAGCCCCACCTCTTATTAGTAAACTGACCAATCAGGATGGATGTAAATGACGCAATATCATTCCACCAAAATGCTCAGGATTAAGGTAATGATAAGGATCATTTGTATACCAGTAACATTTCATGATCTTTGGGACATGGAAATGAATGTCACTTTATTAAGAACCACTTAGACCTGCTTGCAGGTTTTTTGATGGACTAAATCAAGGGGCCACAACCCACAGATAAAGTCCCTGTGTTTATGTGAACCTGTGGCTCATAGTCTTTGATTAATCAGAAATGGTCCTAACCTGGACCCTCCACACTGACCTACATGATACAACATGATACAACCTTAGATTATTGCTCAGTTATTGCTCTGGACATTTATTAAAATCTTTGATGTCTCATGAAGAGATCTTGTTTGTTTGTTAGTTTTTCCCCCGTTTGGGTCTGTTTTTTATCATCCACATAATTACGAGCAATGCATTCCTACTGCTGTGACCTCATTGTGCAATGCATTTGGTATAAATTAAAAAAATGCAAAATATCTGCTTAGTTAAACCAGAACGTAATCTTTTTCAGATTTGGTCTGGATACAAGGGCCACTTATCATGTTTGTGATGAATGAATATTTGTGATCAGGTAAGCTGGTTCATTGACTTGGACCATTGATGTTTGCGTCCATATATATTGGCGCACACACACAAAATGCAAGACAGAAGGAACAAGGAAATTGCTCCCTTAACACACAAACACACACACATACACACACCTTCATTGCAGGAAGTCTGAGTTTTTGTGGTGCCATTTATTATTCAAGATTTTAAAATGATGCCATCATGTATCTGTGCGGTGAAGTCCACAGCAGATGAGTCATTTCAAAACCACCTTTCAGGGACAATCCGTTTCACACACACACACAAACACACACACCACTAATTAAACTACAGCTCGACAGAAAGACACTATTAAGACACTATAGGTCAGTCTGTTAGAAACTCTGGCAACATCTCTATCTGTGTTTATGGCATGAGTTCCCTGCAATTAAATGTATCTGTTTTTGAGTAAATGGGCTTTAATTCAATCAGTCACTTCTGGGGTGTCCATCAGAACCACACCCTGTGATACCACATTCCTCTCCGGGACCAGTTGCCAGGCAACACATTCTGATGGGTCTGGTTGGACAATACAAAGATTTGTGTGTGTACGTTTTGAAGATTTTTTAGCACAAGCATCAAAGTCACTTTTTTGTTTCTCGTACATGGATATGTTGATTCGTGAGAAGTTATATTCCGTGCAGTGTCTGACACATTTCAGCGTGTATTGTTTTATGAATGAAGTGTCGATTTGATGTTATTTTGGTTATTTTATTATTAAATTTTATTATTTTATTTTATCCCGCATTTCAAACCTGCAGTACTTTATCAGCAAAGAAATGTGTCTAACTTTGCATGCAAAGAGGGCGTTTCTGTAGACGTCTTTGTAGGGATCAAAACAGCGATTTTTAGATTATGCCAAATACAAAAATGACATTATAAAAACTAACATTATATAAGAAGACCTCAGGGAAAAATGTACATATAAAATAGGAAATAGAATCCCTTCAAAAAATACTTGAGAATTAGTTTGACACATATGAGATGCCAAAGTTTACAAAGTGTGTGTGTGTGTGGTCCCGGTATTCACTACATTATGAGGACCAAATGTCCCCACAAGTAATAATACCAGTAAGTTTTGACCCTATTTATGTCCTCATGAGGAAACAATCGGAATCATATGTAATGATCTTTTTGAAAATCTAAAATAGCAGAAAGTTTTTGTGCTGGTTAGGTTTAGGGGTAGATTTAGGGGGTAGAATATACAGTTTGTACAGAATAAAAACCACTGTAACATTCCTGTAAAACATGAAACCCAACATGTGTTTGTGTGTGTGTGTGTGTGTGTGTGTGTGTGTGTGTGTGTGTTTGTAAAGGTCAGTGTTTTCTCCTGCTGTGCTACAGTGATGTGGGGGTCCGGCGTGAGGTTATTAGCTCTGATCTGTTCTGACCGGCACTAAAAGGTTCCTCTACTCCTGGTGTCTGTGCTCTGTATAACACCAGTCACAGCCTGATGGGGGAACACACACAAACACACTCATAAACCCACCCACACAAACTAACTTCTTCCTGTCAAGACAGTAAGTGCTTATATTTTACTACCTTACAGAGTATTAGGACAAAACCAATTGATGGATGAACAGATATAGATAAGCATTCGTGAACAATATAGATTGTATCAGTCCATAGACTGCCTGGAATCGAACCCATGACTGTGGCATTGTTAGCTTCATGCTCTATCAACTGAGCTAAACGAACAACTAATCTTCCTTTGTGGGTATTTGACTGGCGGATGTATTATATTTAGCTGTTAGTAATTTAGTCCTACGACTACAGAGAGTTTTTTAGGGTGTTAGGGTGTCATTTGGCACACTGTTTAACTCAGGACAGTTTCAAAGATTAGACGAAATTGTGTTGTTTACAAAAATTTATTCATACAAATTTTACAACACTACTTTTTTTGACATTTATAACGGAGACCTTGTGCGGTTTCCGTACGTTATTGTACTAATGATCAACACAAGACAGATATATTGGTCTATAGACTTATCTTAACATTTAAGTAAGGCTTTGGGCACTGTCAGTCTCTACACACAAGGCTAAGCATGTTTAATGAGTGATGTTCACATAGCTAAAACACACTATGTAAAGTGAAGCTCAGTCAGTTAACAGAAAATGGTGCAGGAGTCAAATTAAGACAAGGCAGGGGACATTTAGCAAACGTAATGTCATGCTAATGATCCAACGAGATAGGAGGATGTAAGCAGGTGACTGCAGCATTGAAGGGCCACTAACGTGCCATCTGAAACTGGTGGCCATTTTAAAGACGAGGGACCCAAACCGGCGTCTGTGTCACAAATCCTGCAGGAGAACGCACAGTTAAACAGATTGATTTCACAGCCCTTTTACACACACACACACACAAGCAAAGCCAAGCAGTTTCCGAAAATGTGCATGTAGTTTTCTACATTTCAAGCATGCTTTCAGTTTTATTTCCTTTTAGCTCAGAGTCATAATATTATCTCTCAGTACAGTTTGAAGTACCCGCCGTCTAACCACAAAAACACACTTCCTCTTTGCACTTCCTCTCTCTTTAAAAAAACAGCTATGTACTGCATACAACAACTTATTTTAATACACAGGCTTGTTATAGATTAGAATACTTCTATAAGTAAGTCATACTGCACTTCCAACAGCTATGAAATTGGTATTATGGCTACGAGTGGATGTGAGGACAGTCTGACATTAGTGTGAGAAGATCTGAGTGTTTGTGTTCTAAACTCCTGCAACAGGAGAAAGGTGGACAGTTATAAAAGCAAACAGAGCTATTAGTAGAAACAGATTTAAATGCCAAATGGATCTGTGCTTTCAATTGATT
>JAZGTK010019064.1:0-11555 GCA_036877625.1 Ambastaia sidthimunki | reverse complement strand
AAAACTGTGCTTAGATTGTCTAAGGCTCAAAAATGAAATTTCAATAGAATAAGGGCACAAATTGGATGTTAATATTAAGTTATTTCTGGACCAAATGATCAGGCATGCATTTGTTTTGGGACACTGCAAAAAGTCATAATGATTCATAAACGGCTTAAGCGCCTCCGTGTGGTTGTTTTCGGCAATAGCGTATATTTTGAATCTGAACAACGGGAAATATAACCCAATTAAATGTATTTTAATTACATTTAATTGGGTTGTTTTTGCATTGCGTTTTGTTTTTTATGATGCAAAATGACATCAGCTAAAGTAAACATTAATCACACCAGAACAAACACATCACATCCTCGTACTGCTGTTCCATATAATGCTGCAGTAGATCGTGCTTTTCATTCCTTACAGTATTTTGTCAAATTAAATTTCCACATACAGTTGGGCCTCTCTCATCTTCTTTCTCTAAAGCAAAACCAAGGACAGTAAGACATAACTCAGACTAATAGGAGTAAGAAAATGAAACAAAATGAATACAAAAATATGGTTATGATATTTACAGTCCGCTTAACTGTTAAGCAGATGCTTTTATTCAAAGTGACTTACAGTGCATGTTTAAGCTAAACATTTTTTATCAGTATGCTGCTAACACAGTGCTCTACTAGTTGCTCTATACTATTAAAATGTTTTTGGCCCTTCGCACTGTAAATGCACTGTTCTTTGGACCCTCCCCCAGAGCTTATTCCATCTTGTATGTCTGATAGTCATCACTGCGCTACCTCATTTAAATATACCATCCCTGTCTCTTCACTCTATGAATGTGTCTTTAATATCTCTTCACTATTTTTACAGATCATATAAATAAAAACAAATGTACACTAAAAAATGTCACTGATAGACATTATAGGATAACTGCACATTTGGGATGTGTTCCTTATTTAACATACCTGATTAAAATCATTAGCTTGTCGTTGAATACAGAATTTCTTCAGGCACTGCAACAAACAGGATATGATGTCACACTTGAGGACTTCTTTTATAGTATAAGTACTTGTACATAAAACATATAACAAAGTATAGAATATATGCATACAAGTTTAACGATACATACTGTATAACAACTAATAAAAAAAGATACAAAAAGTAAAAATACAATCTACTTCACTGTCCCTTCATATCTGATGTTTATTTGAATGAGTCTCTTGCATTTGTATAAATATGAATGAAAGTTTATGCAGGGAAAAGTTTTGTCTGACTGTCAGTTTGACAAACAGAAAGTGTCCAAACAGAAATTCTGTTTTTTAAAACAACTTTCTGTGGAAAGTTTGCTTTAAAGATGTTAACTATCCTTAAGTGTTTTCCTTCAAAACAAATGTCACTTGCTTTAATTTTTTTATATAATGCAGTGGCATTCAGATATCTTAAGTGTGCTATAAAATACTTTTTGGGGTCACTGTATGAATGTAATACACTTGTGGACATCATACACAGCTCAACCTTTCAGGCAAATAATCTTGCTTTCTTTGTGAATCTTTGTTGTATAGAAATGTGTAGCAGAGTTAAGTAGATTCTCAGACTGATCAAGGTCATAACAGTCTGAATCAAAGTATTCACTTATTTTGCAACATCATTCACAAGAGTTTTGTGTGCAAAATGACCTTTAAATTCTGCCTATATGTGAAACAACATGATGAATTCCCCTTCACATCACTTGAGACTCTGTACATCTTCTGAATTCATCTAAAGATTTGTTTTTGCAATTTAGCAATTATTTCAGGGTTAGCAGAGACGAAATATTTCAAAGTTAGTACCGCCAAAACTTTTAAATTTTTTTAACAGTTCTCTGGTGTCGTACAGCTAACTATTTGGAAATATTCCAGTCAAAAGGATTATGTACCTTGAGCTACTCCCGTAACTTGATTAAAAAATATCCAATAGGTCAATCTCTAGGCACTAGGTTTTCATCCCTGAATACAATACTGGTGAAACACTATGCAGAAAACATAAACAAATGTTAAATAGAACATGTTAATAAAACATGTTTAAATTGTGGAAATAAATTGTCATCACAGTAATGTGAGAAATATTGCATTAATAATATTGCACTTATTATACACTAACCAAGACCCATCAAAAATTATGATAAATATATATTATATCAATAATGATAATAACAACAAAAATGTAAAATACTCTAAAGGTGACAGGTTTCACAAACAAGGACAGGAAGTTAAACACATTTTAACCTGGGCAGCTGTTGTGGTAAAGGTTTGCGAAAACATGCACAGTAAAAAAAATTAACTTTCACTTAAAGAAAATTTTTTTAATTTCACTGTAAAAATACATTACTTTCTATCCAATTATTTTAAGGTTTTTACTGATGATTTGCAGTTTAAAATTCTTAACATATTTTATAGCATGTGTGTGTGTGTGTTGGGTATGGAGTGTGTGAAGGAGCTTTGGCTAAAACTTCAGTTACAGAGTTACAGTTACAGTCAGTTACAGAGAAATCAATCCACAAGATTTAAGAGAGCATTGGAGCTGAGCTCTCTTTGTGTATACTACAATTTACAGAAAAACAAGAGCTTAAGGAGATATTCTAATACAGACATATGACGCACACGCACACACACAACAGTAGAGAAATGGCAATATCATGCTATATTGATACGTATCATGGTACATCAGGGTAACATTTTGGTAACTGAAAATAAAAAGGTCGCCTATGAATTCAAGATTAAATCCTGCAAATGCATTTTTAACATTTACAGAACTAACAAACAATGAGAAAACTGATTGTTTTAACAACATTCCACTCAAGTAATAGCGAGTCATTTTTGAGGGGGACAGTAGTGACCCCTGATGCAACTTCATGTGTGTGCGGGCATACACCAGTGTGGAATGGGTTTGGTTCCCGGTGTAATCTGACCCCAGCGCTCTGCCTTTTAAATGAATAAAGGATAAATTTACTGAATGGAGATCCTCAACGTCTGCTGAGTTCAGCGCAGGAATAAAACGTCTCAAGGCGGCGGAGCGACAGAGAATAAAAGATTTAGAGGAGCGTTTACAAATATCGGAGGCAAACTTTCAGGGGGTCACAGAAGGACAATCACAAGGTAATCTGATGTCATTATTGCTAGACGCCAGTGTTTCTAAGAAGACTGTGTAGTTTGTCTCCCAGTAATAAACAGCATGCAAGTTCTCACTTCTGCGGGATGCGCTTTTCAGTGCTGTAGGTCTGCGTGTTATTTGGCATGATCGGGTATCTGTCTATGTTAATGTTGACATTTTACAGTAGTTTGTCACACCTGTGCGTTGTGCCCATTTTTGAATAAAAGTAATTCCAACGTTTCCCACACGTGTCATTGTGTTTTCAGTACCGTTTCATCGGCGTGTAGGTAAGTGTTACGCTTACGGTTGGCAATATGGCGTAAAGGAAAGTTGTTGCAGTGCACAAAACAGACTATGAATTATTTTCTGAAAGTGTTTACGTTCATGTTTATGTGCAAATGTGCTCACGTGGAATTTTTTATTTTAATGAATACATTTCATAACAACTGGACTTTAACTGGACTGAACCTTAGTCCAGGAGAGCACTACAAATATAACAGTATAAAAGGCAGAAATTTTCTTCTTCAGGGACTAAATGCTTATAGTATAAGTTTAATTTTTTTTTTTTTTCAAAAGTTCAACTATTTAATGTAAGTGAGCTTTTATTAGGATGCATTGTAAATAACAATAACAATTAATGCAAATATTTAACGTTTACAAAGTAAAATAAATAAACACAAAGGAAAAAGTTAAAAATACAGTGTAAAGTGATATCAAATTTAAATAACATAATAGTAGTTTAGCATATTCTGAGTGTTGTGACAATTACAAACTGCATTTAATTTCTGATTAAAAGAATCAACTAAGCTTAACTAAGAATCTGGGGTTTTCTGAATCTTGCGTCAGTCAAAGCCTATAGGGAAATTGTGGTGTGTGTGTGTGTGTGTGTGTGTGACTGCACCTCAGCATGGAGGAATGTCATATTTACTGCTCAAGCTGATAATGAGTGTGGCTAGTTTACCTGTTATTATGCTGAATAAAACATTTCCTGTAGACCAGATAAGAAGATAGCAGCACTGGAGGAGAGAATATTGGAGCTACTGAAGATCTTCATGGTTCTTCTACAGCTGTTACGGATTCTGTGTGATTTGTGTAATCCAATGTATTTACACCACTGCTGAATGGGTGTTGTGATTTACAGCAGATGTTCTCACTCCTAAATATGAAATCTGTGCGGTCTATGACTGCAGTGATGTGCTATTTTGACATCATTGATGCGCTATTTTGACATCATTGATGCCCCAGTCATAGACTTACAACTCTTATATAACTCACACCAAATATTGATTTAAAGCAGCTCTGAAAAGAAAAGGGCCTAATAAATTCCAGCAAGCCTAAGGAGACAGTGGCAAAAGCACTAGAAGATTAGTTTAGTTAGGTTAGTTATTAGTAATTAGGTTAGTTTAGATAACTGCTTAGATCAGCTTATGGTGGTTTGAAGGGTTGGTCTCACAACTTGCATGCAACACTTTTTTTTTCCGGCTGTTTTAAATAATTTGAAAGAGATGCCAAATTCTTGGAAAACCCAACTGGTCTTGAAAAACAACAGAGGGGATTTCACACTGCTATCTCCTTTACTTATGCATTATTTACTTATGTACTTATATGCATCTCTCATGTAGGTTGTAGGTTTTGATGGTTCTACCACAGTGGATGAGTTCTTGAACACACTGAACCGGAGGGTTGATATGAGGAAGATTTCAGCTTTTGCACTCTTTACAGATGACCCTTCTGGAAAAGATGTGGAGCACTGCCTGCAGCCCAGCTATAAGGTATTTTAATGCATCGGATCACTTACAGAATACATTTGGCATAGAGCATTGTAGACCTTGTGTTTTGTGTTGCAAGGAAATTAGAGGAATCAGTTTTAATAGACCAGATGTTATCTTCTGGTGCAGATATGTGATGTAATCTCTAAGTGGGAACAGGCTTTGAAAGAACTTCCAGGAAAATATGAAGAAACACGGATTGTCTGCCTCATTTACAAAAGCAGGTCCGTTTGTGGTCTCATTCACCCCATTTTTGAAAATGTGTCAATTTAAGAATGTTTTTTTAATGTTTAAGGTTATTTAATCTTTGTTAAGGCTGTGTTTCCGGGCACCGGCAATGGAGGAAACAGAACGAGAGCGCCTCCTGCTGGCTGATAAAGTTAATGACGAGGTACAACAAGGACACTTTCTGTCAGTAAGGAACTGGGGCTGAAAGTGGCTGCGCTGATGGCACAGGTGAGTGTCAATAGAGAGCGAGTGTATCTACAGGCGAGCATATCTATGCATATTGTATGCAATATAATACAGTGTAATATAATATCAAAATTACACAATTCTTATGTTTCTGTTTTTTAAGTACATTTAAAATGAAATGATGACTAAATAAGATGTCACCTTAGTGGTAAAGCTAAATTGTTAAAGCAGCAAACAAAAAGCTGTTTTTAAGCACATACATAATAGATCAATGTTCAAAACTGTCTCCTTACCCTCACTGGCAATGGTAGGCGTATACTAATGATTTATAATTAGAGCTGTTGGGTCATATTTCTCCAAAAATGCCAGTTTGGCGTCATTTGACTTTATATGTAAAGAAAAACAGGTGAAGTAACTTGCAATTGTATGTTTCAAACAGAGATGGCAGCAGAGAGGCAGAAGTTTCAGATTGCTGCTATAATTATAATGACAGCTTTGTTCCACAGGGACTTTGCTGAGCGTTTGGCCACTATGTGATCTGTTCTGCGTGGATGTACAGCCTCAGATTGTGTAAGAATCTATCTGACTGTGACTCGAAAATGGCCTCTGTTTGGGGCCAACATGTTCAGCGTGAAGGTAAGTTCAGGTGTAACCAAGGCAACATAACTCACACAAAAAAAGAACACATAAGAACACATAAAAAGCCTTTTCACAAGAAAAAAAAAACCTGTTCACAAGAGTAAAGCTGGCATTTATTCTACTGTTTTGTATACAGCCATTTCTTCCTTCATTGGACCAAACTCAAGTGTGGCTGGCTGTTAATAAAGATGGACTCCAGTGTTCTGGATTACACCATGGTGAGTGTGTGTAGATGTGGATATACACTGATTCAGAGACTGAATAAAAAAGATTGAGTTAGGGGAATATTTTGGGTCATTTACGGCTTAAGCTTGTACGCATGTTGTTAATTACCACAGAGAAAATCTAAATTCCCTTAGCTTGTAAAATCAAACAAAAAACATGCCTCAAGTTTCAAAGGTTGCCTAGCAGGCAAGTGTGCAGAACCTAGAATAAACATTACAAAATGCAACTTTCACACTGAAAGTTGAACAATAACATTAAATGATTAACAGATTATGAACATTATTATCTTTGTATGTTTTTACATACATAAATAAAAGCATGTAAAGTCACCTGCTTTGTTTTATGTTTTAAACAAAAATTACGGACTGTAGGTTTAATACGTATGTTTACATGTACTGTATAAATTACGTATTACAACGGCTGATATAAGAGATGAGAGAAAGAAGTGTAATGATGCTACAATTAAATAATAAACTAAATTATATAGTAAAAAGTACATATGTACAGTCAAAGTGTCTAGTAACAACAGTCACTATGTGTTTGTACTTTTCCCTTCAGAAAAAGAATATAAACTTCACGTCTGCTCCACCAGCCTGTAAGCTTCAGCTGTAAGTGCATTACTGTAGCCACAGTCTTTTGTCTAACTTATTTTCTGTGGTAATGAACATTATATCACAGATGCTATGTGTAGGCCTATGGATATTAATGCAGGAATGTTTTTATGAACACTTCGAAGGAATCGTCGTCTCTAGCGCCCTCTGCTGGTTCTGTAGAATAAAGTGGTGCTGCTCAACGAGGCCACATATGCATGATTGCTGGTATGAAATGTTTATTGCCCCCGACGATTTAAAAGACTTGTGTTATTGGCTTTCTCATGTTAGTTTGCTTGCAGAGATCCAGTTTTCTAAAAATAAACAGGGTCAGTGCAGACTGTAATTTTCTGCTGTGCTTTCATGTCAAAGTCTCCTTATCCATAAAGTATTCCAAGAGTTTGCTGTAAAAGCTACGAGGGAACAAAAATGGTGTGTGCTTTTGATCAAATGTAACCTGCACTAAAATAATCAGGGAAACGATGAAACAGGAAAAACGAATGTGTGTTCCTTAAAATATTAACAGCCACTTATTTATACCAATCTGTGATTATCTTTGGAGGCTTTAAGAAAGATTTCATGGTCATACCAGATTAAAAACCAGACTTTGGGCAAGAACACTCTGGATAAACTTTTATTTGCAATGGCTAAACCAAAGGTAAGGTACAGCTACAAAATATAAAACACAGTTTAACTGGCTTCATAAATGCAGTTATTAAATACAAAATTCTGATATATTGGAGTTCTTTTTTTACATTAAATGTATTACATATCTTAGAAATCTGATCTAAAGTGTGTGAGGGGTAAAATCAGAACTTAACAGCCACATTAAACTCTTTCTTCCTCTATCTGGATGGAATCTAATGGTAAATACAGGTTTTTGTATGTTCAGTTAAGGTTTCAAATGTACTTAATAGCTCTGACTTACTTTTCTACTCTACAGCATTACAATACAAACAGTGCTAATAAGTTCCCCTGTGTTGGTCTAATGGGGGTCTTATGTGCATGTGTGGTTCTTGTGTCTTTTTTTGGCCTCTAACAAGTTAAATACAAAAATGTAACTATATATTTTTTACCTCTTTACTAATCCACTTGGTTCCCTTTTTTCGATTCTTTAGATCCTGGAACTGACTCTCCTCATGGCTAGTTATATCAACTATTGGACCTCCGGTTTGCCAGGTGCCAGCAACCAGATGCAAGGCTCTGCAGTGGGACCTCATGCAGGAAGCTGATGGACATGGATAGCAGACACTTTCCATCAATAACACACCACTAAGGGCCCCAGTCTGCTTTAGGTACCAGGATGCTTTGTAAGCTGTTCAAATAGTGTACATGCAGTCATGCACAAATACACATTTTAAAATCCTTTTGATATGAACTGAGATCATTTAGTTGGTAGGGATGCTTTTGTGGTGGAAAATTCATGCAATAAACTGTGGGAGAATGGTTATTAGGTGAATAGATCAACTACCTGGATACTGTTTATAGTCCAAAATACAGAAAATAAACAGATGGTTAGAAATTTCCATTTGTGCATAATTTCTTTGATCTCTGTTTTTAAGTTTGCGCAGGATATTTCCACTGTTAACGATACATTATTTTAGGGTACTGTACTGTCAACAACTGAAGTGTATTACGGTGAATTGTGCTTTACTGGGATGGGTTAAACATTACCCAGTTAACATTACTCATCTCTATTACATTTAATACATACAATACATACAGTGTTTCACTCTGTTAGTTCTCTGTTATGTGTGTTCTGCAGTTCTACAAAAGTGAATGCTTAATCTGAGCCAAACTGTTCATGTTTTAAATATTGTAATAATATTTAGGTGGTTGGATGCAGAAAAGCCTAGAAACGTTTTATTTGCTTGCCGTTGCCTCCAGTAAACTGTTAGTAGAACAATCCACACCCGTCTCAACAACATTAATATGTGCAGGACCATATATTTTGGTAATGTTTGGACTTTGTCTGATAATTTTTGTAAGTTGTGTTGTTGTTTTTTTATATATATCTCAGTGTTATGTGTAAAGCTTCTTTGAAGCAATGTAACATTGTAAAAAGTGCTTTTGAATTGAACTTAGTCATTATAATGGTAATGATGTATGTTTTGATATGCTTTTTTGATACTTTCTTAGCAGTTAGATCTTTAAAATGTTAGATCTTGGTATATTTTCCACACAATGAAAGATATAGCAACTTTCCAGCCATTGAAAATAAAGAACAGTATTAACTGCTATTTATTTTGGAAACAGATCATTGAAAAATGTTGGTGAAGACACACTGTAAACTAGAGGACACTGCAGTGTAGGGAGGAATTTTTCAAAAGAGCTACAATAATAATAAAAGTAACTTATTAATCAAACCACTGTTCCTGTATTTTGAATGTTTATTTTGTTTTTGAAACTTTTTTTTTTTTTACCAGTTTTGTTCCAGGAAGTTTTAGAAATAATGTTACTTTTGTCTTGGCTAAGATGCTTTAAAATGTCCAGTGACAGTATTATAGTGATAATATTATATGCACAGAAAGCTTGATGAAAATAAAGAATTTATTGTGCTGCTGTCTTTCCATTTTAATTTTTCTACCAGAGGTTGAGTAAAAGTTTTTCAGAACTTTAGTAAATTATATCCTTGTGTACAATATAAACAATACTATTAATTCTTTATTTTGATTGTGTAAAACACTTCTCAATTCAGTTATATTAAGAGGCTAATTTTGTATGTGCTGCTCCTCTATCCAAGAAATTCTTTCAGAAGCAAATAGATTCCTTGCACCTATAGCTGTTATAATAAAGCCTCAGAGTTTTTTACATAAGTGTGTGTTTAGTTTCACCGTTCTTAAATTGCAGAAAAATGGATTAATAACCGAAAAGGTTCACAGAATTGCCGGCCACCATGTAGGTTTATAGACGGGGGGGAGTTTTCTCTGCTCTCTTAATCCAGGCAGGTCAAAGTGCTAATGGTATTTTCCTGCCAATAGTCTGCTATAAATTCCCATTTGAAAATTAAACAGGGGGACAGTGTATGTACTAAGCTAATACAGTAATATCCTCATTACTTATCCAGACTCTCTCTGAACAATCTCTTATATTGAATTAGGAAAAGCCTTTCTGAACTTTCTGAAAAAAGTCTGTGGCTCACAAAATGGTTTAAAAGAATCCCAAACTCTCTCAAGAAAGTATTTTTATGTTTTCTTAACTTTTTAAATGACAGCTTTTAGTTTATGAGACATCAAGTAAACTATTTTCAGCTTTGAGCTTTGTTTTGAAAAGGCGTCTTTCACAAAACTCAAGCTCTGGGAATTTAGGATTTGAAGCAATGACACTCTTGAAAGGCTGAATGGCATCAATGTACATATCAGTCAGCTCTCAAAAATAACTGCAGTGTTGATGTGCTATTGACAGATGCTTGTTTCAGACACTACTGAGCAGTTTGAGAGCTACTACTGAGCTTTCTCTTATGCATTTAATGATCTTCTATAGCTGTCAGAATCATATTTTTATTTGAAGGATTATGCGTGTATTACTACTATGTATACAATGCGTGTATGTACTTGACATTAGTATTTTAATTAATAGCTTTAATATCAGATCACATCTGATTTACACCTTTTGTGACATTACCGGTGATCATAACCGGTGAATTGACCGAAAATGTTCTCACCTTGTTGATAAGCATGAGTTGTTTGCGAGTAACGCTGCGAATTGCTCCATTAAACTACGCGACATAAATTATAAATCTTTAAGGCAGTGTATTAACGAAAGTGTTTCTAAAGAAAACGTTACATCCTTAATGACGTA
This sequence comes from Ambastaia sidthimunki, assembly GCA_036877625.1. NCBI lineage: Eukaryota > Metazoa > Chordata > Actinopteri > Cypriniformes > Botiidae > Ambastaia > Ambastaia sidthimunki. The sequence goes on along the minus strand of JAZGTK010019064.1, from coordinate 1,015 downwards.
AGCGTGCTCCAACTCGGAATCTTTACTGCCAGTGTGAGTGCAGGCCAGCGGGACGACCGCGCTCGGGTACGGCTTAAGGCAACCGTGCCTACTGTGAGTGCACTCCTAACTAGTCCGCAATGCACCGTCCACCTTCAGTATTAATAGAAAATATTATTAATTTTTTTTTTAATTCACTTTTTTCTTTGCCAACGGCGCTAACAGCATGATTTTCCCAAAACAGGCCCAGACAAAAAACATGACATCTAAATCAGATGATCTTAAAATAAGACGCAATGATCTGAGGCCTCTCATCAGATCATTGCAGATGCATCAGCAGGTAAGAAATGCACATTTATTTTTATTTCACATTATCACAAATCTAAATTTTGTTTACAAACTCTGCGGCGTCTCTCGCTGCTAGTGCTGCACGTGCACCGCGTGCGTACAAACACTTAAAGCCCCTTTTATGCGTTATCCTTCTCAGCATATTTTTAATAATATAGCAGTTTAAATATAAGAAATATAGTTGATGGTGATTTAAGTGTGATTGGTTTAAAGGCTCACTGGCTGTTCAAGGCTTCTTTACTTGTTTACTAAGTTAAAATTTAATTATCTTTTAAATCTATTTCAGTCTAATCTATCTAATCTATTTCAGTTAGAGGAAAAATAGTTTGTTTCTTCAGATTATGCTTCTTGAGGTTTATGACTGAGTGCAATTTATATTTGGATGTGTGACTTACCTAATATGGATAAAGGAGGTATTTCCTAATCTTGGTCAGGGAATAGCCTATTTAACAATTTACTGCGATGTGACAATTTAAATGGATATATTGTGTACATTTAATGCTATACTAATTCATGATATTTACTGTTTGCTAATTAATTTTCAAGCTATTTTATATAGACCTTGTGTACTGGGTTCCCTTAATCACTGAAGTGCTTACAAATGAATGAATACCAGTTTTACTCTTTTAATTTGGTGTTAAACTGGAAAACCTTCTTGTAAACTTTTGTATGTCTTCTTTCTTTCTTT
>JAZGTK010019063.1:0-10000 GCA_036877625.1 Ambastaia sidthimunki | reverse complement strand
GTATGATATCTGTTAGAGACGTACCTGGATGGGCTTCACATTTCAAAAACAGCACTGAGGTCATCATTACTATTAAATAAACAGAGTGACTATTACATCAAATAAAAGGTAAAAGCAACAGAATGACTCTCATAGACTGACAATTACACAGAATAATGCAAAATTTGAAAATTACATTTTTTTTATATTTAAAAAACTTTTTGAATCTGGTGCACCTCAGCTCCTGTGGTGTCACAGGATAGTGTCCAACCAATGCAAACTTAAAAATCTTGCGGGAAGCAGTAGACCATCCGGGTATTTCTCACCTACATATTTTTGCATGCTAAGGTTTCAGACATCCTTACTCACACTGATTTTCACATACTGGAAGTGTAGTATGTAAGTGACAATTTTGGACGCAGCTTCAGTGTCTTGCACTACCACATTAAGCCCATGTGTACAGAGTTGTGTACCGTAGGGCTATTGTTTTGTTGTGTTTTTGCATTAAATGTTTGCACTTGTTTTTGTACATGCACTTTATGTGTAGTTGTGTTATGTTCTGTGTCATGTTCTGTGTCATGTTCTGTGTAGCACCTTGGTCCTGGCGGAATGGTATTTCATTGCACTGTGTACTGTACTGTATATGGTTGGAATGACAATAAAACCACTTGAACCTTGAACCTAGCTGGCCTGGAGAAAACCTGTGTAGTTTAACTCCTGGAGGTTGCACAAAGCCAGTGAATCAGGACTGGCAGTTGAGACAAGTAGCCTACTAGGCCAGCTTAAGACGAGGTCTACAGATGCAAATGTTAGCACTTTAAAACTCTGCACATATTGTAAACTAAAACCTTCCTTGTATTTTAATGTGAATGAATCGATGGGAAAAGTGAATTTAGTATTGCATACCCATCTAATAGCCAATAGCTTACCACTGCTGAGTCCTGGGGAGCCCACCACACTCCTGTAAGTTGGAGGAGGCAGTGGAGGTGGGGTTTCCCTGAAGCCTCCTGCTCCAATGTCTTTAGGAGATGTTCTAAACACAGCACACTCCCCTCTCATCCCAGGCAACTCTGGGGTTCTTCTGTTATCGTCTCTCAGGTTAAGAGAGGAAGATATGGCCCCATGTAATGGGTGGTCTGCTGGTAGGAAGGACAGCTCAGGGCTGGAGGGAGTAACAGGGGTCTCTTGACCAAGACCCACCTCAGGGAGCTGAAAGCAGGAGGGCAGGGGAAGCGGACTCAGAGGTGAGTCTGAGGGTGGAGGTGGTGGAGGAGAATCTGGAGGTGGGATTGTGTGGAGGGGTGGAGGTGATAAGGAAGGAGGCGAAAGGTTGACAGGCGAGGTTGAGGGCGAGTCCGCAGGGGAAGAGGACTGTGGTGGAGAAGGGGCTGGCTCGTCTGGGGGAGGAGGTCTGGCAGGGGAGTCCTTACTGAAGCTCACCCAGCTGCACTGTACCATATGTGATCCAGACTTAGATGTCTCAACAGGCCCAAAAACATTGTCCAGGTCAGGTATAGATGCTTCTCCTGCTGGGTCTGATAATAGAGCATCCTGATAGGCTGAACCTGATCTGTCTCCTCGGACACTGGAAACCACACTATAATAACCTGCTCAAAAAGAACAACAATGAACAGGACACATCATGCATGCTGAAAAATCAGATATAGGGCTAAGGAACTAACTGTAACCACTGCAGACATGTGATTTTCAACATTTTTGTTTCCACCATTGTCCACAATAATATCTGAAGGCCAGCCCCATTCACAATTTCTCCCCAATAAAATTTTCTAGAGCTTGAAATAACTAGAAAGATGTATATTTATTACAAAACCCACCAAACACTAGGAAACATCTTACTACATCTTGTATTACTACATCTTGTATTGTATTAATTTAATACATCTACAAACGTGTTGTTGTTTTAGCTTATTTAAATGCTTTTTGAGGCACCCCTGAAAGTCTGCTGAAGCCTCATTGTGGACACTGGCCCCTTGATTGAGAAACATTGCTAAAGACAATCCTAAAATGGAACTAGTTTTTCCATAATAACTTGCGGCTGTACATACCAGAGGATTCAACAGAGCTAGAACTTCGTCCAGGAGGGGTGACGGAAATGTTCTTTGGAGGAAGTGGAGGCGGAGCTACAAGGACAGATGACATAAATAATTAACCACAACTGAAAAATATTACTAAGTATTATAATATATTCAACCAACACAGGCACATTTTGGACGACACATTCTCGTGCAGGAGCTGAAAGACTGTGAGGTCCAGTACCTCCAGTAGGGAGGGATCTGCTCAGAACAGAGGTGGACAGCGGGGTAGACTGACACCACAGCTCTGGCTCAACCACGAACACTAGGGTACAGGAGGACATTATTAGCATGAGTAATAAACATCCTACAATACAATTGTGAACTAAAATTAATATTTTACAGTATAAGAAATACTGACAGTAAAAGAAACATACTACAATTCCATTAGTATAGTTTCTAGAGTAATTTGCAGGTAAAGCAGGGGTTAGGTGTAGGCAGTATAAAACCAAATTGAATATTAAATAATAACGTGCCTATCTTTGCCTACACATTAACTACTACCACAACCACATGAGAAAAGTCACAGTAAATGTTATGTCTACAGTCACACAATGTACTGCTAAGAGCCCTAGCAAAATTAATCACTGTAATATTTTTAATCAATTGTTACTTATCTGAAATCAGTCTTCATTTAAAATCTTTACCTTCTGAATTGTGTGCTTCAAAATTAGTTCCAAATGGTGGACCGAAGAACACTGAGCTGTTTTCTCTTTTAATAAACAAACAAAAAAAGACAACAAGGTTAAACCAGACCAAGGACCTCCAAACAGCAACATGTAATTAAGTTTCATTTAGTAATTTAATAAAGTGTGAAAAACCATAAACTGTTCTGTGAGGATTTCAGATTAACCTGGGTGTGTCTGAAACAGGCCCGGGGGTCATTGTGGGTGTTGGAGTGGATCGTCTTGGTCTGGCAATCTCCTCACCTGGAATATTTAATTTTATAAATTTTATATGTTTTAAATACATTTCTGTATTTATAATTACAACTTTAATATTACTTTCAAAAATTGTTATATGGAACACCAGTCCTTAGGAGATAAAATTACTCACTTGAGAGGTTTCTTTTCATCTGGCACTGTAATAAAGAATACAGAAGCAGGTTATGGCAAAAAAACAATAACAGTAATAACTATAATGCACAAATTCAGGTAAATTACTGCATTTGGAAAACAAAAAGCTTTGTCGGTTGCCAAGAAACATTATCAACTTCATAAATACAGCTACAGGTCTCCCCCCACTAGGGGGCCTCTACACATTTCCAACACATTTCCGCAAGATGACTTATTTAAAACAAAAGACAACACAGGCATTAAAATAAGCTGAAACAACTACAAACTAAATATTTCTTGCAATTATAAACAGAGTACTTACTGGACTTCTCCTCTACGATCAGCAAAAGGAAGAAAAAACAGACCTGGTCAGAGAGCAAGTCACAAAACAAAGAATTTAAATGTAAATATATATATAAAAAAACATTCAGAAGGATTCATGGTTCATGTTGATTCACACACAGACACACTAGACTGTTCTTACGTCTAATTCACAGAATTGGTGCACAGACTACATTGAATAGGATATGCTAAAAAAATATTGGCTTGACCAATTAATTAATTTGGTTCTATGTGATTTCAAAAGACTGGACAAAATAATAATGTTTAATACACACACACCGTACACAAAATCCATTAAAACAGAATGTACATTATTTTTTAAAAGGAAAAAATATATACTTGAAAGGTGAAAACAAAATATTACAATGAGGTAATTCATACAAAGCTGTAAATTGAGGCCACTGTGAGTGCAAAATTTGCAATGTTGTGCATAATGTTAAAAAAAGGTTTGATTACATTTCTGTAAGCATGTTTGAACTGACTTCTTATTACTGCCACAGCTGTTCAGAGCCTTCTGGGGTCTAATCTTACACATACACACACATGAGATGTTCACTGTACAAGCATAAATGAATATGATACATGACAAGTGAACTCAAAAGTGAAGAGTCTGGCTTATAACAAGCAGTGTACATCAACAGCTTCACTTACCGGACTCTTCCTCTGTGTGAGGAAAACAAACAAAAAAAAACACAGGACATTTTACAATGAAACAGTATCTCGTGTGAGCACTAGTGATGTCACACCTGCAGTGTAATCATTTTGAGTCTTACCAGAGGAGAAGGGGATATGGCCAGGGTCCCCACTGAAGCCTTCAGCTCATCCATAGTGGACACAGTGCAGTTGCCACTGTTAGCCCCCAGTGGCCTGATCTTGATCTTAAATTTTTTTCTGTGTTCCTCCTCACCCTCCGACTCGCTGGAAGCGCAGAACGTCTCGACCTTTGGAGCTGGTGAGTCTCGTTAAGAGTGAATGTTTTTGCAAATTAAGCGGCTTGTTCAGGAGAGATAAAACTGAAATATTAAAGGAAGGACCTGAGAAATATCTAGGGATCAAGGCAACGACCACCTAACAACACCCTAGCAACCACCCAGAACATTCCAGAAGAAGCAAGAGAGTAAAAAAACACTCAGAAACACTCAGCAATAGAACTGAGAGCTCTGGCACATCACTGCAGGATTGTGGCAACTTGTTTTGCACAGCCACATTTTCTTTAGAAAATATGTAAATCTAGTTTCAAATCCCATCTGCCCAGTATGAAGATTAACATGCATAAGAGTGCAAAAAAGTAACGCAACACTAGTCAGGAAAATACACCTTTTTACTCTTTTGTTACAGTTATTACATCATTTCATCACCAGTGTTCAGCTCTTTGAGAGATACATGCTTTTGCATAAGAAAAGGCAATCACCATATTTGACAATTAAACAAGAATTTTGGTTTATCAAAACACATTTGTGCTAGTGTGTTTACTGATAGAACATAAAATATGGCACTTTAATTGAACAGAAATTATATAATTGATACAAGCATTTAAAGAAAAATGTATAGAAACTTTTAAAGCTATAGTTGCTCCAACAAACGTATACTTTACAAACTTGTTTTGCTGTCTTCAATAAATTAAAAAACAAAAGTGTGAGAAAGATTTCAGACAAATGTTTACAGATTGAAAGGATATTTCCCCCTTGCTCTGCGGGTTTAACACTGTAACCTTCATCATCTATATCAGGTGAGTTCTGTTATACAGAAACAAATGGATGAAGCGTTACATTCACTTTAGCTATAAAGATGCAAATGCAAAATTAAGAAATATTTACTTACATATCGATCCCAGTCAATCTCACCATAGAAACCATTGGGAGCACCATTAGCTTTTTTCTGGAAATTTAAAATGTGCGATGAATTATTATAAGAAGTATCAAAGGTAATCTAAAGTAAGCTTCTAGACACAATTTATTAACTATATTTGCTGTACTTACAGATTTGTCTTTGTCTGGTGATCCCCTGAAAAAATAAAACCCACTAAGTTTAGTATACAGTTAATTCTGACCTCAGATATCTCAGCCCACTGACAAGCTGATGCATATTGTAAACAAAAATGGTGGGTCACTTTCCATGTCAGTTAGATATGAGCTGCAAAAAGTATTTGTACCCTTGTTCACTTGATAAAATTACACAGAGCCAAGGCTACAAAGTTATATTGAAGAGCTGGTGGCTAAAACACACGACTGGCTGTTCTTACTCACGTGGAGTCAGTGTCCTTTTCTTTCTTCCGTATCCCGAAGGCCTTTCGGGTACGTTTTTTTAAACCTGTCAAAAATCATGTCTGTCATCAAGAAGCAAATATAAATATCATCCTTCTTTTATTTAAACTATATTTATAATGTAGTAGTAAATGCATAAAGTAATAATAATTTTAAAATATACATGTAATAAATAAATACATTGCAAAGTTAAATATATTGTATAGTGAAAAAACACTTTCACACTAGCCTTATTCTAACTACGACTAAATCTATGTTTTCTTTTTGCAAAAATCCTCAATTAAAAAAATTATTTGACCTGAATGACCAAATAGCAATGAAATCATGCAGTTATGTGCATCTAATGTTTACCTAATGTGTTCAAAGTTAAGAACACAAACGCAGAGACATGCTCAATGCAACTGACTAGAAAACAAATTCAAGGTACAGAACATGAATTATACAGAAATTAAGTGTGTGTGTGTGTGTGTGTGTGTGTGTGTGTGTGTGTGTATATATATATGTATATATGTATTTATGTATTCTATATATATGTATGTAAGTATTCTATATATATAGGCAGTGACCATTACAGTGCAAGTGTCATGAATCAATTTACTTATTTGCAGAAACAAGCACCCTTCAGGTCTATGAAATGGCATGGTGAACATGGAACATGGCGAATATTAACAAGCAAAGCAGGACAAATTTTAGCATGGAGATCTTGGCATGATGGCATACAAGAGTTCTTTAGGATTTTAGTGCCACTGTCTACTCTGTGTGTGCGTTCACCAATCATGCCCCTAGTCTGGAGGACCCCTTGAAAAAAAAATTATTTCCCAATCCTGCCTGGCTAAAAGTGAAGAAATTAAGATGAGTTACTACAAACACACTATCTACTACTCAAATAAAATTAAACAAGGATGATGCAATATGATCAGATTAAATTACAGAGAATAAATCTCAGACATGAAATGACCTAAAATCAGGACAGTGGACGCACAGAACAGAATGCACACAAATATCCTGATGGTAGATATAAATAGGTGTTGCATATTCTTATTTCACTGGGTCAGTCTTACATTTCACCCCATGAAACTCACATTTAAGTGCCATATAATGTCACAGTATAAATACATATGCAACTATAGTTCAAGGATGCAAACCTAAGGTGAGACACATAATCAGTCAGCTGCTTCAAGGAGACACGCATCAAAACAAGCATGTGTCTGCATTTGGACGTCATGCTTGGTCTTTTATTACATAAATATCGCTCCATAGATTTTATGACATTGCGATGAGGGCCTAAAGTGCATTTACCTTGCATCATGGTTGCAACACTTCATTCCTCGGTTTAAACAGAGTAAATAGACTGACATGAGATATAGCAGTGATCCGGTAAGCGGTTGATAGAGGTGAGGTGCATAGCCAAACGGCGCGTCCTCGTCTCTCGAGTTTCTCGGTAACCGGTGAGTTAGGCCCCGGGCACCGCCGCATCAGCAGCTTCCACACACGCCATCATCGCCGAAGGGGATGGTGAGGACAGCCGATGAACGGAGAGTGACTGGGAGGGTCGCGATACTACAATTCATACTATGGAGGAGGCTTCCCTCATGAATGTTAACGAGGTCGTGCTGGCGTTCCCTAATAATTTTCCTGAATGGTTCAGTCACGCTTGCTAATTGATATTCATGAGCCAAGCCTTTTGACGTAACACAACCCGTTGGTTCGCTAGCTAACCACCGCCCAACGTCAGTCTTTCGACAAATCCAGTAGGCATACTGGGTCAACGTCACGCTAAATCAATTAACATTAATGAGCCAAGCCGTCGCCATAGTGGGGTTAGTTTTTTTCCCGGGAGGGATGAGGCTATGAGGGGGCAAACGGGCAAATAGACCTTTATCACACTTCCTATTTCCGGTAAGTGAAGCAGTGTATCGCTACTTCCGGTAGCATAGTAACGCAAAACGCCGGTGTTATTGCAGAAAAGAATGAGTGAGCCTAATACGGTCCTTCTTCTAAAATAAGACACAGGAGTACGTTCGTGTGCAGTCAGCATTTCGAAACTGATGATGTCTATTTTCTATATTTTCTACAGAGTGACCATTTTGAAGATTTTTTGCAATTTTGAAGTTATGCATTCTGCTGACTGGTTACAGTTATATAAAGATCCAGATACAGATTTCAGATTTCATGATATCTGAAAGATACAGATTTCATGAAGATACAGATTTCATGCTCTTAATCATAAATAATCAATTACTGTTCCTGCATGATTTATATCACGAAACACTGGTCAAATATGTATTTTACAATCTTAGACCATATCAGTGCTATATAGTTTGTCAGTTCCTTCGGTTTAGTATAGGATATTAGTGTTAGTATTTTTTTCATTGTAACCAGTTGAAACACTAGTCACATTTAACAAAATTACTGTCACTACATCAATTCTATTTGGAAAATGGTTCCATATGAGCTGGATCATGTGGGTGCCACTCTCCACAGAGCGTGACCTGTCGCTGGATTGCATCTCCTGTGGGAATTAAGGTTGTCTGAGACTCCATAAGAGGAGCATTGATTTGACATGATTCTTTGTAAGGCATTCTGTCATGGTGACCGAGTCTAACTCATTCCTGAGAAAAGATATGCTCTGCACTAAGGACAGCTTCTTCCCAGAGCTCCTGTCCCAGTTGACCCAAAAGCCCAGTCGGTCTAAACCAGATCCCTGTGTGCGCCCTGAGGAGGGCAAGGTCAGTCACAATATGCGGTTCCTGCATTTGCACTTGGTCCAGACTACCATCCTCCAGCTCTTTTAGTGCCTTGGCCTAATGTACCTACAGAATGGCTATGGCACAGAGGGTAGAGACAGCCTGCCCAGCAGCACCATATGCCTTTGCTATCAGTGAAGAGGAGAACCTACAGGCTTTGGACAGAGGCCTTGGATGGCCTCTCCAGGAGACAGCACCCTGCACACATAAATACACGGCAGTGGCATGCTTGACCAAGGGCACCCCGGAGTACCCCTTTGCTGTCCCGCCATTGAGGGTGGCACAGACAAATGAACCCATGAACTGTGCACGGGCCGTTCGATAACTAGTCCTTGGTTCGAATTGTGACAGTGCCTATCTCATCTGAAAACTGTCCCAGAGAAGCGTGCTGGGCAATGGACATTCTCTGGGGATCCACCTGCATGGAGAGCTTTCTGATATGAAGCAGTGTGATTGATCTCCCAAGGCTGAACCCCTAGTGTCACTACATTGACATAATGTTGAGCAAGTGACAGAAAGGGAACAATATATACAGTGATGAGAGGAAACAACAAATCAAATGTCTGCTAGGGCATAGACTTATTGCTTCAAAAATATTTATTCTTTTAAAGAATAACAAACACTAATACTTTGTTGTGCTGTGGAAAAACATGATAAATGATAATAGAGGTTTTGGAAATGAGTTTAGGTTTAATGTGTAAGATACTAAATTTAAACAGGTTAAGTTCTGCAGAAAGTTTGATGTTAACTGTTAGTGGCACTGGGGGAGAGAGAGTTGCGAGAGTGAAGATAAGAGAATGAAGATTCTTGTAAAGACTTGTAAAGTGATTTCCTCTGAAAAAGACTGATGTACTGTAAACTAATACATTGAGTCCATGCACACACTTTTGTAATCAATAAACAAATAAAGATAAGAGAGTGAAGATAAGATTTGTAAAGAGATTTCCTATGAAAGAGACTGATGTACTGTAAAGTACTACATACATACGCATACACTTTTTTCAATTAATGAACAAATGTGCAAATTCACACACAACATTAACAGATTTTTGACTCTCTAAATATTTCAAAATAAACTGTTGAAAAATGTGTCCATGATGAGAGAAACTACGGGGGGGTGTGCTTGCCTCTAGAACAGCCACACAGCTAGCTTTGATCAATGTAAATATTTCAGACAACTATCATCTGAACCAACAACTATCATCTGAACCCACTGGGTTTAGATGTTCAATCAGATACAGTATCTGATCTCTTCTCAGGAACTGTTTGCCTCACTCTCTGTCAACAAACTTATTGTTTTGTTCTCCTTGAATGAATTCTATGAAACCAACATCAGATAGTGTGTCTTGCCCTTGTTCCTCATTTCCAGTGCCAACAGGAAGTTGGGCCATTCCTGTGAAGGGAAAGTCAGAAAACCTGTTTTTGCTATAGAGAAGCTTGAGTACTTTCTCCTCTGAACCAATGGGCCCAAAAGAAGCCTCCAGGGGCCCTCATATATTGGGTTTCCACATTTTCATTGG
>JAZGTK010019061.1:0-11556 GCA_036877625.1 Ambastaia sidthimunki | reverse complement strand
TTTCGGGTCACACCGATTATATTCTATACACTTAATAACACTATACACTTACACAATCATCTCTGTAAGGTGTTTGTAATACGTGTGTGTGTTCTTCTCTGTAGGTGCCACCAGTGTGCAAGTGTGTGTGCGGTGTGTCATCACGTGGTGAAGGGTCTGTTTGTTTGGTGTCAGGGCTGCAGTCACGGAGGACATCTGGAGCATGTGATGGAGTGGCTGAAACAGTCCAAACACTGTCCAGCGGGCTGCGGACATCTGTGTGAATACACCTGACACTTCTGTACGGATGGAGAATCAGGCTGCTACACTAACAGGAAACCAGAATCAGTCATGATCTGATAATCAGACAAACCTGAGAGAGTATAAACACATGAATGTGTGCTGAAAACAATCACACTGTTTGTTTTAATAAAGGACTGGAGTGCTGCGGGTCCCCAGGATTCAGAGTCACTGCCCTGAACATTTGCAGTGTAAACAGGATTGTGTCTTTGACAATAAATCTGGTCTGTGCTGGTCAGCTGTGTTACTGTGTGAATTTCTGAAAGAGTAACATTGTGTGTTAGTCTCATTAAAACACTTTTACCCAGCTAACAATTTTAGGTTGTAAGAACATTTCCCAAACATTTCCATTAAGTGACAAAAACATTAATGTTATTTTGTCGTCCAGTAATGTTATTGCTTGGTTATAAGATCGTTATTAAAGCATTTTTTAAATTCTGTATGTTTTTAAAACATTTCACTAACAACTTAAGAACAACATTTTGACTACATAAGGTTAAAAAAGTTCAACTAATGATACTGCAAGAACGTTTCTTGATAATGCTGAGAGAATTTTTAGACAATATCAGCCAGTGTTTTGAGAATCTGTTAACTGGGTAGGTAAAGTTTGATATAATAGATTAATTGAACATCATTAATAATGTCATAATTAATGTGATGAGTTACACCTGTGAATCTGAGGATCTTACTTCCAATACAAATCACCTCAACATCAGCTGGTTAACATCAGCTGGTTAACATCAGCTGGTTAACATCAGCTGGTTAAAAGTCTTCACACAGGATTTACCAGGTATGCTGAACACTTGCCTGTTTTTCCTCCATTATCTGCTCAAAAGTCACAAAAGAAAAACATAGGACATATTTTTAAAATGTAAATATATGATTATCAATACTATTTTCACTACGAACCAGTTTGTTTAGGATTACAAAGGTATATTAAACTGCAATGCGTAACTTTAGTCTCTATCGCCATCTCTGTTTGTAACGTAAAATTGCAGGTTACTTGCAGAAATATTTTCTTAAGTTGAAATATTTATATAATAACGAACAACTGCTGTTAAAACAAGTTACAAACGCTGCATCATCTACAGTACAAAGACGTGATAGAATAGCCGGATCTTGTTTCTGTTTCTTGCAAAATCGGACCCACGTCATCTAATTCAATGACATTGACAGTTTGTGTGTGTGATGAAGATGATACAGATGTTCTCAGATGTTCTTCAGATGTCTGGACTCTTGATGGTTGGTTTGTGTGGTGAATCTTTTAATCTGATGCGTTTCTTTAAAATGTAGTACAGATTTAATACCAGATTGGCCTGAATATTGAATTCATCTGTTTAAGTAACGTTTGTAGTAATCATGGAAGGTCACCATTAAAGATTGAATGATCATCGAATGATCAATAAAAATGTATATTCATGGTAGTATTTTAACAGATTTAAGAGACCGAAAGGTTTATTCATGAAAGACAAGAAGCATTTTTGTGTAAATTATTGCATTGAATTTAATGTGACAACATAAAGTAGTTTTATGAGCAGTTTAATTAAAAAATCCTTCTGCTTGTGTTTCTTCCAGTGATAATTTTACATGTATACATCATATTTAAAAGCTCAACAATACACTAAAAATCACAATTCAAAGATTTCTGAATACAACTGTGACTAACATCACAAAAAGATTTATGAATAAAACTGATGGCTTTAAATACGCTTATTTTAAAAACTGCATAAGCCAATCAGAGGTTTGAATTGTTGTACAGCAATAAATGGTATTTGTGCTTATACACACACGTTTCTGTCAGTCCTTCTGTGTGCATATGTTAAATTCCTGACAGACAGCCTCTGGCTCCGCCCTCTCTGACACAGCTCTGTCTGTGATTGGTTGATTCTCTAATCCCACAAAGCAGTAATGTCCCATGTGACTGGAGCACAGGTGAGAGAGGTGCTCTTCGCCTGCTTGTCGTTTTGTCTTCTCTGGCTGGCCATCCATCTGTCCTCATTTCATGTCCTTCTTCTGTGTCATCTTCTCCAATCATCTTCAGATCTTCTCTGAACTCTCCTCTGACTGCGCTGACGCCAGTCTGTCTCTGATTGGCCAGTTCCTGCAGCCGCTCGTGTGTTCAGGGTGGTCGGTCACCCTCCGTCGTTAAAAGCGAGAATTCTGCAAAGAAAAGACAGATCAGTAAAAAAAACTGTAGAAAAAAAATCTAGAATTAAACATTTCCTCAAGTTGATGTACAACTCCATCATGAGACTTATGGAGCTTCTTTTGTCTAGTTAAACAGGATGGATGGTCTCATTTCAATCTGAAATAAAAACATCAGATGAAAGGAAATGACCCATGAGCGAGAGAGAGAGAGAGAGAGAGAGAGAGACTCACAGGCAGAGCAGATGCTAGGACTCCTCCCAGTTGTGTGAGTTCTTCTCTGGAGAATTCAGACGTTGAAGACTTTGACAGATTTCCTTCAGATTGTCGGCTACAGAGAAAAACACACAGTTTCCAATAATGTGTTCGTTCATTCACACTTTGAATCTTCTGTATTCACATGAGAGTAAGTCTTACTGAGTTCTCCCATATACGAGTCCATCTTTGACAGCAGCTGAGAACATCTGAGCCCATCATCTAGTTCAGAGAGAAACACAAAAAAATAATACAACAACTTAAACCAGTTTGGCTATTATTAAAGAACTGTGACTTAATGCATGTTATTGCACTTTTCCAGGTAGGTCATTCTGACTATATAAAATGTAGCCAAGTTGTGATTCCGTTTGTACGCTTCGTTTTAAATTTTTCATATGTCTGTTTTAAAACATTTCACACCTTTAGCCACAGATGGATTCTCCTGCAGGACCTGAGTGAGTTGTGTGTGAGTGTTGTGTAGTGCGTGTAGTTTTCCGCTCAGCGTCTGGAAGTGTTTTGTGTTCTCCTGCAGTTCTGTCTGAACGCTCTTCCATGCCATCTTCTCCTCCATCAAGCATCCCTCCATCACTGCTCGCAACTCCTTCTCCTGAGAGACCTGAGCCTGTAGAGACGCCACCTCAACACAACGCTACACACACACAACAACACACAACAACACACACACACCGGGGGCAAAAGAAATGTGTGAGTAAATCACATCTTTCCCAAGAGTTCATCAGAACATTCAATTTCTGAAAGCTCTTTGCTAATTCTACCATAATGCTTATTAACTAGCATGTTAACTGACTTAACTAACTAGCGCTGACACTAGTCAGCACCTTGTGAAGTTGAATTGCCATTTCCTGCATCTCTGCCTCCAGCTGGTCAGCATACGCCTGCTCTAACGCATCCATGGGCGGCCGGGCGTTGCTGTGCCAACGGGCTATCGCTGATGTCATCTTCCTCTTAGGACCAAACAGGCTTTAGAGTGAAAAGCACAATTAGTAAAACAAACAAACGGAAGGCTGGAAAGAGAAGCTGGATTCCTAAAGAGACACTCACGTAATTCCCACTTCCTTCAGGTCGTTCTCGGTGAGTGTGAGGAAGATTCTCAGGTCGATGTCTTGCTCCTCCAGCAGGGGGAGATACTTGCTGAAGCCGATCTGCTCCAGGAACTCTGCGAGATCCTACAACACACACACACACTTTACTGATGCATGTGGCGCTTGGAACACCAAACTCTACCACCCAACACGCACACACAGATGCTGCTAGATGAAACGTCACACACCAACCTTGGGTCCGGCGTATGAAGGATGTTGTCCAGCAGAAGAAGATGGTTCTTCACAGTAAGCTGAGCTGCGCTGGGGCTCAGAGCTGCTCTGGCTGTGTGGACTCTTGCTCTTGGAATGCTGGAGTTTGTTTGTACGACGGACGCAGCTCCTCTTGGCTTGATCAGAGTCCTGCAGGAATGACCAAAGCAAGAAAAAATGACATGCAGAAGTTCACAAAGGAGTTCACGGAGAGACAAAAGTTACATTTTGCAGCTTTAATATCATCTGACATTTATTCTCTGTGTATTTGTGGCAAAGCATTGTGGTGCAGCCCATTGTTTTTGTGTCCCTGTTTTCCTGCCAGGATTGGGGATCTGGCCAACAGCAGGTGTTGGTGTGATTCCGACCTCGTTGCTTTCCAGCGACGCCTCCCTGCTGAGCCCGAGAAGATGCGGCAGACCCTCACTGCTGCTGCTGCTGCTCCGCATGGTGGGCATGTCATTATCAAAAAACAGCTCGTCTGCGCACGCAGGAAACACATGACATCACACGTTCTGACGGATGAATGCAGCACGTTCAACAGCTTTAACATGACACACAGGATGTGTGTGTGAGCATATCACCTTTGCTGCTATTGCTCTGTCTGTCCAATTCATTAATGGGGGAAGTGACATCACGGTTGCAAATTCCCTCGCTTTGATCGCCCACATCACGAAAGGTCACGTAACCCGGCGGGGCCGCGGAAACCTCTGCGGATTAAATCAACGTTGGTAAGACCCGATTCTGTTTTCTAATAACATTTCAAGAACAGAAGGCGTAAGTACCGTGTTTGGATCCGACTCTGAAGCGTGCTATAGCTTGAGGGCCGTCGTGGATGCTGGGGCCTCTGGTTCTGCTGCGTGCGGACCGGACCCTGGGGCTCGAACTCTCCTCCTCAGAGGAGCTCAACTCCTCATACAAAGCTAAAGAGAGAGAGAGAGATTATAGAAGAAAAGTACATGCTAATGTTGCTAATTGTAAATGTTCAAATCCAGACGTACAGTGTTGCTGAACACACATACTGTAACTTATACTGTACAGTTTGTATAATGTAAAACCATTACGTCTATGGAATGTCCCCTTTAAACATGAAAACGTGTGTGTGTGTGTGTGTATGTGTGTGTGTGTGTATGTGTGTGTGTGTGTGTAGGAGTCTAACCCGATTTGACTCTCATCACATGCATCTCAATGAGGCTGCCGATTTTACTGTGTCCATACATCATAGCCAGAGTTCTCGCTGTCTCTCCTTTACTGTTTCTGTCCTCCGTCCGCACGCCCTGCAGCGCACACACACACACACACACACACACAAAATCAAGACAGATGAAATCACAAAAGCATTTGTTTGATTATTAGGGGTGTAAATATTTGTCTCTGTCAACTACTGGATTTAATTACGATACTCATGGGTGAATAAACAGAGTTTAGCTCCAGTTCTCAACACACACACCTGAACAAACTAATCAACATCTTCTGAATGACTTGACAACTACAGGCAGGTGTTGTGAAAGCACAGCTGGAGCTAAACGCCACCAGGAGTCCAGTTTAAACGTTACTAAATAATGCAGTGCATCAAAAAATCTGGTTACATTTTAGATCGACTCATAATAACTAATAAAATAATGTTAAATATGTTGCTTTTGTAGTGTATTAAGTATTTTAATTGTAAATAAATTCTGTAATCAGTGGATTGAATTCTCTGTATCATATTGCTGGATTAATACACTTTTACAGCCTTTATTAATAATCATACATATTGTTTGATGTTAAACTCAAAATAAAAGTTCACACTTGCATGGTTGAGCAGGTACTGAACGATGATTTCATGCCCAGAAGCTGCGGCTTCCATGAGAGGTGTAAATCCTGTCAGTGGTTCCCTGAAAGGGCAAAGGTCAAAGTTCAAACAACATGCGTGTGAGAGAACCATGAATGAGATCAACTGGCAGAAAATATATGAAAGTTTGTATAGGTGCAAATGTAACTCACTTGACGTTTGCGTTGGCGTTGTTGTCCAGTAAGAATTTGACCATTTGTTGGTGTCCAGTAGCTGTACTGTGCAAAAGAGCCGTCCATCCACGCGCATCCTTATATTCAAGCTGAGCTCCTTGCTTTGTATTAAGAAATGATCAAATCTGTTATAATTCCCTGTAGCCCAATTGCTAAAGCATTGTTAGCAATGCAAAGGTTGTGGGTTCGTTTCCCAGGGAACACACATACTGATAAAATGTGTAACTTGAATGCGCTTTAAGTCGCTTTGGATAAACGTGTCTGCAAAATGCATTTGTGTAAATGACTGGAAATCAGATTCTTTGCACTAATAACAATGAATACATTTGCATAACTAATAACTTTGCAAATACTTTGAAAATGGAACAGCATAATTCCATTTACATTTAGGCATTTAACAGATGCTTTTATCCAAAGCAACTTACAAAGTCAGAAAAACAATAAGGCGATATATATAGAATTGAGGCAATAACATGAAATGTATAAGCATATATATATTCCATACTATATATATAGTCTATTTATATATATATTATATATATTCCATACAGCACAGAGGAATCTCACCTGCAGCAGGAAGTATGCGATGCTTTCGTTTCCGCAGCTGGCGGCCAGCATCAGGGGGGTCAGGCCTCTGGACGTGGTGATATTGACGCTGACCCCCGTCTCCAGCAGCAGGTTAACAATGTTATCATGACCGATATATGCAGCGTACATCAGAGGAGTCCAGCCGCCTGTGTTCTTTCCATCTACATCCACATCTCCCCTACAAAAAACACACAATCTTTCATCAACATGTGATGCCATTCCTGGTCAGTATTTCAACCAACATTGAACCTAAACCTAATCCTGCAATCTGATCGGTAGACAGAAATATTGTTCCAGGACCAACACTGATGTTGATCCATGACATGTACTACCCAGCCAATGTGGAACGTTCTTAGAACGTTGGCTAATGTTCTTTAAAAGTTTTCTTTAACGTTATCAAAAACCACTCTTGCATGTTGTTTTTAGATTTTTGTTATATATTATATATATAAAAACAGTTATTCTTAAGTTGTTAGTAAAAAGTTTAGAAATGTTTCAGAATTGTAATAAGTTTGAATAACGTTTTATAACCAAGCAATAATGTTAATACAATGTCTAAAGAAACTGGACGCCCATTAAGAAAAAAGTGTGTATTTAAAGTTCACCTGCGAATACATTCAGCCACCACCTCATACTGTCCTATTGAGCAGGCGGTGTGAAGATCCAGCGGCACGTTCAGTTCATCCGGGCCGATCAGAGCGTCTCCACCGTCCGCCAGCCACACAGAGAGACTCGCTCCTGACTGATCGGACTCACCGCTGCCCTCGTCGCTCAGCTCAGACATCCTCTTCTGAAAAACAGGTTTATGTTTCTCGATAATATTACTTAACAAACCGATACATAACAAAGACCAATAAAGGATAATATAGAGGTCACTGAACACTAAATACACTTTTTATGCTGCAGTTAATCTTATAATAATAGAAAATATCCATTCACTTCCCAAAATAATCTCCAGTTTATCTCAAAAATGCGTTCCGTTATCTGACATCACATGTTTTTTAAACAGTCCATGCAGATTCACATATACTCTAACATTAAAAGGTTAAGTTCATAACATAATATTAATACAGGTATGGGACAGTTATAACCGAACTATGAAGAAAGTTTCGAAAATTACAGCTTTATACAACAACACTTAATACCATAAACGCACAACTAAACCTAAACATAACTGACAAATAAAAGCATACAAACCTTTCAATAAATCACACTTTTTGAGTTGGTAGTTCAATGTTTTGTTCGTAAACTGTATCGGCAACTCAAAGGAAGTTTTGTGTTCCAGCCGGGGCGTGTTGTGCATGCGTTGCCTGAAGGATTCTGGGAGTTGTAGTCTTTTGTCTTTAACTCGTAATACTGTTTAAACGGCCAGCATTAAATGGGGAACTACATATACCATTGGATTTCTGTACACGCGTATATTTTGCGTACCTGACGACATCAAACAACAACACGCTGTTGATAAACTGCAGAAATGTTTTACATAAACTGGTACTAGAATAAAAACTTTTTTAATTGTAAAACATTGACTTGAGGCTGAAAACTACGGAAAAATTATGTAAATTAATAAGCTGCCGTTTCTTTGAAGACTTCAATACGTTGCCATAGCAACTTCTACATTACAATGTGTAACCAACGTTGGGTGTTAAGAGAAAAAGTTCACTTTTAGTAAGATAGTAAATAATATTTGTTTGTGTTAAGTTTGAACTCTTTAACTGCATTTTTACTTTACAAAAAAACTGTCCATGATTAGAATATGCAGGATTTTTAACATTTTAAAAAAGCAATATTGTTTGCTGCCTGAAATACACAGAAAACATCACCCAAGATAAGGCACTAATAATTATGCATTACAAGCATATAATACATTCGAAAAGACCATTTCAGTCCAGTCACAAATAGAAGTTATAGCAAAACTGTTTTAGTTAAAACAAATGACAAACAAATGGTTTTCTTTAACAATCCTTGTATATTTATTAGTCTCATGGGGACCTTGTTGAGTGTGTCTGCTGAGATTTGACAGTTTTGCTTGTTGATAATGTTCTTCTGATCTTGTTGCTGAAACACTGGTTTGCATTCAGAGACAGCGTTGTCATTGCTATGGAAACAGAGACATGCATTTCTCACTGAGGAGGAGACCAAGTGAAATATTTATGACTGTGCAACTGGTTGTCTTAAATGACTGTATGAGTTTAAACTGTCTGGCTCTGTCCAAACAATTCCTGTGATCTCCTGAGATTGCTCACATTACCTGCCTCTTCTCCACCAGATGAGTTTTGGAGTAAAACAGAGTTTTCTTTTTTCATTTTGCAATATTTCAGGTGTTCCTAGTAAAGAGTAAAACAGACTTTTTCTGCTTCTAGATCAAATTGGATGTCACCTGGCAATACAATGCACAGAAATAAAAAACTATAATTTCTAGGAGAAAGTTAACTGTGCCAAATGGAAAAATAATAAATTAAGCACAAAAACACAAATGTTCACATTTCAGTGGGCAGATTCTGAGCCAAAAACACAAACCAAACAGAAGTGAGTAAAATAAGGTTCCTGTGGACTGTTTAATGTTCCGTAGAAATGAAACAGGTGTCAGATTCACACCAGAATAAAACCCCACTTGAGATTTGCAGTTGGTTAATACTGGGTTAAAATTAAACTTTAAATATCCATATGAGAAAAAAAGATGCCTGTGCAACTATCAAAAGGTTCCGCAGCCGCTAAAAACAAACGCTGCAATTTGAAGGTTCCGCATGCAGCAAAATATAATTTACCATTTGCTTACAATTGACACAAGGTAAACACTTTAAAAATATGAAATTAATATCTTGTTGTATTAATGATTACTTAATTGTTACTATAGCAACTATTGTAAGTCTATCGTTGAGTCAAACACAAACAATACATTAGTAACAGTAAATAAAAACAACTGCTTGTAAACAGACGGTTGTTATTACGTGGTTATGTAACACTGTTAAAGCTCGAAGCTCAAAGGTTTTTAATGACGGATGCTGTAATAACACGTCTCATGAAATGATGTTAATTAAACATTCATGTAAAGTAACGAGGATTTTAATATCTCTTTTATTTCCACAAACAAAATAAAACATTAAAATAATAAACGCGCTGGAGAAATTGTTAATTGTGAGCTTGTGTAAAGGCTGACTTCATCCCTTCGGCCAATCAGAGACGCACGGGGCGTGGCGTTCCCCGCGCATTGACGTCATGTACTATATAAATGCAGGGCTGCCCATTTTGCGCGTGACCGAGGTTCCTTGTTTTGGGTTTGACGAATTGATCGAAACAAAAAACGTAAGTAACGTTAATATTCCTTATTATACCGACAAAGACGCGATCTTATGTTTAATATATTTCACGTTTAAACCTTTTCAAATAACTCCTGTCGTGAGATTTACGTCCATTTTGCGTCTTTAAACGAGTCAACGGCGAATTTAGGTCCGTTTTCGTCGCGGTAGCTTCAAGCTAAGCTAAATAGCGCGAGCGAGACGGTTACTTCTGTTTTTATCCCAAATGCTTCTTCGTCGCTGTTTAACGATGTAGTTGCACGTTAATGACATAAGATAAATATGTAGTTTGTTATTTACACACAAGCCTCCAGATCGAGTTATTGGATTGTCGGTGTAGACAAAGAAAAGGCTGTAATTGGTGAACTCGGGCGCCATGTTACACATAAAGGCAGAAACGTGTCTGAGTCTCGTCGTGAGATGGAGGTCTTCGCTGCCGCATCAGTCATGCTGTTTACATCTTAATTTATTTATCGTTTCTCCTTTATATAGTCAAAGTGAAAGGTACAATCGTATCGGTAGGATTATTTGTTGAATGAAAGTCACTACGATTGTAGAGTTTTGCCTTCAGGCAATATGTGTGTGTGTGTGTGTTAAGCAGAGCTTAGCGAGTGTGTGACCCAGTGTCCCACTGCGAGCTGTTGCTATGGCACAGCAGTAGTCTGAACACATGTTTCTACTACCACTAATGTATCATGGTGAACTTAACACCTGCTTTAATGTAATGCATTAAATCATTTTTTGATAATTGCATGTTTATTTTTGCTGGTCGTTTTAAACGAGCATTTACACGTCGTTTCTAAATGGCGCCCCCAAGTTGTTGTTGGGGTAGTCGTCATGGTGCCGTTTTTTCCGACACAGTAAATGTGGCTGCATGGCTTGCGGGTGGAAAGGGTGGGCTGTGATGACGTCACTGCCGTTTGATTCATTGATGTTGGTTTTCTTTCAGACTTTTATTGAAGTGTCATGGCACGTACAAAACAGACCGCCCGTAAGTCCACTGGAGGCAAAGCCCCCAGGAAGCAGCTGGCCACCAAGGCGGCCAGGAAGAGTGCGCCCTCCACAGGCGGAGTCAAAAAGCCCCACAGATACCGGTGAGAAATCGATTTAGTTGGTGATCAGAGTGCTTTTAATGTCAATATTATGCTAAACTTGCATAGGGTTGCCATTTTCTTTGTGATAGATAGATGGATAGATACCAGATCCTTTGTGGGGGGGATAAAATATTACTTTTAACAATGATTTACTGTTTCAGAACAGCTTTACATGCACTTAAAAAAACAGGAAGAAAAAGAAACTTGTACAATGCAAAATACATGGTATTATTGCAAATTGTTGCAAATCTCAGTGGTTCATAGGGTGAAGTATCCAGACAGTCTACTGAAACAAAATGTACTATTCAACATTTTGTTGTTGTCATAACATGACAGATGACTGGTATCATTAAGCAAGATGTTGTTATTCCAGCTTACACAAAGATTTGAAAGATTTTACAGGAGTATAAGGGGTTTGCAATAATACCATACAACATCTAAACCTCGTGCAGTATATTGAGCGTTTATGCTTTATTTTTCCCTCAGTCCCGGTACTGTGGCTCTGCGTGAGATTCGTCGTTACCAGAAGTCGACCGAGTTGCTGATCCGCAAGCTTCCGTTCCAGCGTCTGGTGCG
>JAZGTK010019060.1:0-11556 GCA_036877625.1 Ambastaia sidthimunki | reverse complement strand
AAATTCAACTCTCAAATCATGTAATGATACCCCTAAAAACCACTAATAAATAAGTCTGAGTTTAATGTGGGTTATAATTTCTGTCTCTATCTGTTTCTGTCGCGTCACACTGCTCATGTCCGCTGTAGACAATTCAATTCAATTTTATTTATATAGTGCTTTTTACAGTGTTAAATTCAGAGAAGTTTTACTGAGATATAAAAAAAAAATTAAACACAGAAAAGCTCAATTTTAAACTAATAATAAAAAAAATGAACAAACAAGTTCAACACACAATACATGTTATTATTGCAAATAGTTTGTGCAAGGTGTATATTAATAAAATTAATTATTTATATTATGGATAAAGAGTTGACTGAATCGATAAAAATTAAAATACATTTGGACCATTTAAAAAAATGGACGTGCATTAGAAACATTATGAAGCATTACATTTAACATTATAAATCATTATGTGCGAAGGTTTGTACCTCTCTCAGTGGTCTATGAGAGGATAATGTATTCGGGCTGCCAACTAAAACAGTATGTACATGTCTCAGAAGGCAACAAAAGCAAGATATGCCCTTCCAGCTTACATGAAGATGGCACATAAAAAAATTACATCTTATGGGACAGGGGAATAGGGATTTACAATAATACCATAAAATAGACACAACACACAAAAAATACATACATAAACAAAATATATACATAACAAATACTTGCACATTACACAATGAAAGAGAATGAACAAGAATTGAAGACAAAGAAATAACAAAACAGCAGAGTCTTTAGGACTGTAATTATAAAATTAACAATGTCAGCAGTCTCCCAGTAGGCAAGGAACCAAATCTCCAATTATGTATAGATGGAGATAAAAACCTTGGGAGAAACCAGGCTCAACCGGCAGGGCCAGTTCTCCTCTGGCATGTTAAAGCTGCAGTTTGTAACTTTCTTGGAAATAAATGGAGAGCTGGACAGCACATCTGTTCTTATGGGAAGGGATTTAAGTGGTATATTCATAGGACTATGTGTAGGCTAAATTAAAGAGGTGGGTCTTCAATCTAGTTTTAAACGGACATAGTGTATCTGCCTCCCAGACAACACTGGGTAGACTGTTCCAGAGTTTGGGTGCCAAATATGAACAGGATCTACCACCTGCACTTGATTTTAAAATTCTGGGTATTATAAACTGTTCAGAATTTTCTTATCAATAAAATATTAAATATAATATAGGACACAATATAAAGTCTGTCCTTGATCACTTGATTGCTGCTGTAAATAAATACATTAGGTCTATTTGATCCAAGCTCCACATAAAAGTTTTATCTTAACAAGTAATTTCAGGGCATAAAACCTGAAACTTGGTTGTTGTACTTTAACAGGGATAATCTTTTGCAGCAGCCTACCAAGTTAATGAGCTTTTGAGTGAGAAAGAGATTCAATCTTAAATCTTGATTCATTAAGAATTGTCCAGTCACAAAATGTTAAACAATTTTGATACATTGTCAACAATAAGGGGAGTTTCCTGTGCTCCATGAAAAATCTGACACAAGCCAATATAAAAGGAGCCCAGTTTCTGTATCTACATAGACCCTCGTGTGGCTTGTGCCCCACACAGAGTCTATATATGTATTTACCTACAAATGAAGTAAATGTATTTTTTTAAATATTTTTTAAAGAAACTGTCATACAGTATGATTACTGTCAAGTGAAACGTGACATTTAATTTGTTTATGAAAAGTCTATGTGATCAGAATAATACACAGAATAATGCACAGCATCAGCTCTGAATATCAGTGTTACAAGACTTTCGTGATTCTGTCACACACAGGAGGAAAACACACATGTTGTGTACAGAATGGCAGATGTCCGACTCACTCCATTCTCAGGTACAAAACTTATGTTCCACGCAACAAATTATAGATTTAGTTCACACAAAAAGTTAAAAAGTATGCTTCTGCATAAAAATACTTGCAGCATGCATCAACTCTGCAATATTTAAAACTTTGTAAACTGTACAATAATGGAATTGTCATATAAAAGTAAACATGGCCATGAAGAGAACTCTATTAGAGTTTTAGAATATTTTTGGACTACATTTACATTTTGGCATTTAGCAGAGGCTTTTATCCAAAGTGACTTACAATGTGTCGCTATTCAATGTCACACAGATTTGGACAACATGTGGGAAACAGAATGTTTATTTTTTAATGATTTTTTTCCTTTAATGCTGTAAGACATTAAATACAGTCTCTTATGTGCATTTCTTTGTTTTTCTGCTCAATGTCACTCACAGCATTCAGCATGTATCTGTTTTTTGTGGTTCTCTCATTTCTGTGTCTGCTGCATATTGATTTTCTGCATGGATCATTTTCCAGTAATGCACATCTCTTGATCCGCTGAAAGCTCATAAGTGGGCACTTTTTGTTCAAGGTGTTTTTATTGGGGTCAACTATTTATACCATCCTCATTTCCAGGAAACACTGGGATCAACAATGACTCTAACATTGATGATGACTCTCCCATTTCTATGAAGATGAATGAGCCCAAGATCACAGATGGACGGAGACGGGCAAAAAGACAGGTGACAGTTTCCATTTATATCAGTTAATTAATAAAAGATTTCTAGGAGAAAAGAAAAAAATGACTAACCTGAGATAGAAAATAGAAAGAAAAAAACCTTAATATTGAATTAAATTATATATATAATGTATATATATATATATATATATATATATATATGTGGCATTTAGTCATTTAACATGATAGATAATAGGCATTATATTAGGCAGGATGTTTTGTTCCAGCTTACATGGAGATAGAAAGATAACATTTTATGGTACAGGGGTATATGGGATTTTTTAATAAATTACAAATAATTACAATAATTTGTAATTGTTCTTATAATACACTTACAAGAACAGAATGAACAAATAGGGTAGGTAACCAGACTGCTTGGATTTTAATTGAGATTCCCTATTTCTCCTGACACTAACATTACATCACAATGGGTTGATCTGGTGGCTAATGGAGAGCACAAGATGTGATCAGCCAGGCAGAAGAGATTATTAAATCAGTGTCACCTACAAAATTAAAAGAGAGACTGCCAAACAGTCACAAATACAAAAAAAACAGCATGCATAATATGAGCTAAATCTTATAAAAACAAGTTTTGATTGAGGTGTGAATTGTTTTCATCCTGACATATCTATTTCTGCACAAACAATGGTGTGAATTCAGGGCAGCACTTTATGTTTGTCTGAATAATAGCAGGGGGTAAACTAATAAGCAAATAATAAAAAATGATTACAGCTATTGCGATTAACTAATCATGAAAAGTGTTAATTACAGTATTCTATGCAGATCTACCTAAAGTCTAAAGTTTTTTAGATGAGTTTTTTTCATGAGCGTGCAAATCCACAAGAATAGGACCTGATGCTGACTGTGACTTTGTTTAAATATGCATACTTCTCTACTATATAACTATAGTAGGTGAAAATTCAGGCAATGAATTGGCACCAAGGATGGCAAGCCAGAGCAGGTAGATGACGGGCACAATGGTAACCCACAGTGCATACAATCTGATTTATATCACCAACTCTGAGCACTACAGATACATAATCATGTGCTTCAGTCTTTCCAACGTTCTGTCCGTATTCTAATCCTTCTTGATTTTGATCTTCAATAAGCTTCTGGGAATCAAAGTTGATTCTGGAATTTAATTCTAAAGGTCAGGAATTGGATACTTGTTATAAAATGAATTTTGGATTCTGCTTATCGATTCCTGTGCACACATTTTCAGATCAAAACCTTTTATTCACATCATCTGTAAAGATGACCTTTGATTTGCCATGATCTTCCTGGCTAAATCATGTAAGTACTGGTCCCAATGGGCAGTCAAAAGTGTTACTACATTTTACAAAGTCAGACAACTTAAAAGGTAAATGTTATTTATTATTGTTATTATTATTAATTATTGCTAAGTGTTATAATTATTCCAATCTTCTGCAGATTCACAATAGAGATTTTAAGTTTTTGATGCCTTGTGTAGCTAGAGTGCTTTATCCAGTGCCCTGTCATTGCATTTATCTGGTTTCTGTGTTACCTGAATAAACTGATTATAATGGTGAATAAACCATGTGAATGAGTGACCACAGCAGATTCTGATAACACAAGCTGATGCGTTTGTTTTCCATTTTAAGATATTTATATTCTGGTTAAGATGAAAACTGATTAGTAAGATCAATCGTAACACTATAAAACGAATCACAAACAAATTAAGATGACGGTGAATATTTATAAAAAGGGCTTTGTATTCAAATAATTTTGATTTCATTTGTCATTAACATATGAATAAAAGGAATGTGCTTGTGGTAACATGTGACCTCTGCATTTACTAGCTCGTATCTTGTTTGATTAAAACAGCCCTTACTAAAATTAACTATGGTTTAACTACAGTAAGTATATTTTAAATACGGCATTTATAGTACAATAAAGACCACCATTTTTCTATTGTTCTTGTAGTTCTGTAAAACTATGATAGCCTAATTCAAGTGATAATCAATCTGCCAAAAAACATGGTTATCACACTTTTAGTATAAAAAAGCCAAAGTTAAATTACTATATGAAATCTAAACTTTTTTCTTTTGTTACAACACTGCTTATAAATGTATTATTTTGCAAAAAAGTCAATAAGTAAGCTAAATGAGGCAAGTGATGGTATGCAGGTCCTGCATGAGCCCTTGGTCACCTTTTCTCTCACGCAGGTCTTTTAGTGCCTCGGCTTTGGACTTGGATCTCATCATAATCTTTGGTTTACCATCGAGGTTAAGGGTTGGAGAGCCCGCAAACCATGGCCAGGCAGAGAAATGTGGCTTTAATTCAATTTAACACATTTGCACCATTTAAAGAAAGGCTCATACCCATCTCAGTGGTTTAAAAGAAGGTATCCTGACAGTCTACTAAAACAGTATATACTTTTAAAACTATGCAACATTTAGTCAATATGAATATTAAATATCAATATTAAATATTAAAATGATAAATGACAAGTATCATATTAATTAAGACATGCTGTTCTAGCTTACACAGTGGCTGTAGTTCCCATAGGTTTGATGCACATGCTTCAGCAGTGGAAACACAGCTGGGTCCTGAGGATGGCCAGGACAGTACATTGAAGACCTTTCTGGTCTTCCTCATACTGTTATTAACACCCTAAAACTGGCCAGAGCCCTCTTTACCAAGTGGCTTTATGCCCTGAAATGGCATCTTTTAATGTCCTGGTGTGCCTCCCAAGTGGAAGACCCGCAGATGTAACTGTGTTGTTCATCCTGCAAGAGAGAATAAATATGGATGAACAGAGAGGTTCGCCTCCTGCTCAAGACTAGAGATGCAGCCTTCAGGTCTGGAGACCAGGAAGCTTACAGCTCAGCCAGAGCCAACCTGAGAAGGGGTATCAGTCAAGCCAAGTTCACCCACAAACAGTGGATCGAAGAGCACTTCAACTCCTCAGACCCCCGGCGTATGTGGCAAGGCATACAGACCATCACAGACTACAAACCACCAGCGCTGTCCCTCCCTCCAGCCAAAGCATAGAAATATTAAATATAAACATTTTCACAAAAATACACAACAAGAGAAAAAATAAAAACAATTTTAAAAAGTATATGGGCATCTCTAAATATACATCTAAATAAACAGAAAACGTGGAAGTACTGAGTATAGTAGAATCAATAGTGACAGGATTCTATCATACAGTGTCAGTTTTTGTGTTTTGTGTCCTTCTGTCATGACAGGATTTGACGTATCTCCCAGTATGTATGACAGCTTGTCCTTTTGTTAAATTTGGTTGAAGTCCTTGTGGAAGTTTGTGAATTGGGGGAAAAATGTTTTTTCTGATGTGTGTGTAATTTGGGCATGAGGTTAAAAAGTGCAGTTCTGTCTTCGGCCCACTACATACGATCACAAATCCACAATACCACCATCTTGGTACGCCCTTAAATATGTATTACAAATCCTATTATATAAAAGCACTAAAGCCATTTGTTAATGCAAATGTGTCATTTATTAATAAAATAAAACTGTTTAATCCACACAGAAAGAGAGGAGAGAGGGAGAAAAACAGACATGATAAATGGTTAATAAGATGATCACTGTTTTCAAACAAAAAAACATTAACAGAGTCAGCTGACAGTGTTTTTGTTTTGTTAATGTTGATGCATTGTGGTTAACAAAATAATGTTCTCAATTTAAATAAGGCAACATATCAAAGACATGTTAAAAATATCTGGCTTATAGATCTACTACATATCTTCGCTATTGTGCACAATATGTAAACTAGCTGTTCTGACCGTAACACTGACTGAGATGTTATAGTTTAGATGTTATCTAAACTGACATAGTCGCAGAGCAAAGAGTGCAATCATTTTTTTTAATTGCTGTGTTATCGCCATAATTTTGTACATAACAGTAGTTTATCAACATAGTTTGTCTATTACGTGTTTTGTCTCAGTTTTATCAAGGGTATCATCTGTTTTGAAAGCAGTTCTGCTTACTGCAGGACAGGCTCACTTCCCTCATCTCTTCCCCTCTCCTCATTCTCAATCTCCTCTTCATGCGCTGCGCACCGGTGCTTTTTGCGCTTCAAGCTCACAAAGGGTGTGGACAGGGAGTTATTTAAAGACGTGATTAGGCCAGCCGAATGTCAATTAAAAAAGAGCCAATGGGCTGCAGATTAAGTGACTTATGGGTCGGTCTATCTGCGATAAAATTGCTATGTGACTTATTTGACAGATGCATTACGCCATCAAAAAGATGTATGACGCAAATTGATTTACAAGTTTTAAAAATGGTATATGAGATGTGTCGGCCCAAAAAACGGCAGACCAGGAAAACGCCTGGTCTGCCAGATGGCCAGTCCACCCCTGGGTTCAGACACATGTTTTAGGTTGTAAGGTTAGTTCTGAGATCAGTTGTATGATGGGGCTTATCTCTGGGTTCAGCTCTTGATAGCTTAAAGCTTTGTAATGGAGGGTCTGTGTGTAGCTGTTTTTGAGGTAAATGTGAAATTTAATAGCTCTTTTAAATATTATTGAGGGTTCATTCCTAATTCTGCTCTGCAGGCATTGTGTGGGGGTTTGCGTTGTGCGCGTAGAATGTTTTTACAAAATTCTGCAGAGTCTGTATTGGGTGTTTGTCCCATCTGGTAAACTCTTGGTTTGCTCTCTCCCTGGCGAGCTTAACCACTTTTACACTCGCTTTGACCAAGACAACAAGGAAATCTCCCACAAAGCGAAGCGTCCACCCAGTGAACTGCCTCTCACACTCTCCATCTCAGATGTTTGCTCCACTCGGAGCAAGGTGAATGCAAGGAAGGCAACTGGCCCTAATGGAATACCTGGGCGTGTACTTTAAACCTGTGCAGAGCTGGCTGGGGTCTTTACAGACATTTTCAATCTGTCCCTGGCCCAAACAGTTGTCCCCACTAGTTTCAAGTCCTGCACCATTGTGCCAGTACCGAAGCACTCCACTGCCTCTGCCCTTAATGACTTCCGTCCTATCGCACTCACCCCCATCATTGCCAAGTGCTTTGAGAGGTAGGTTTTATCCCATCTCAAATCCTGCCTCCCTGCTACATTGGACCCACATCAGTTTGCCTATCGCCAAAATAGGTCAACAGAGGATGCCATCTCTACAGCACTCCACTCTGCCCTAACCATGGACTTTTTTCCCTCCTCCCATCTGGCAGGCGTTACAGGAGCCGACGCTCTTACACTAGCAGACTTAGGAAGAGCTTCTTCCCCGAGACTGTTTCCCTGCTGAACTCTCAATCTACCTAACTGCACCTGCACTCTTCCACTTTACAATGCTCAGTATTGAACTACTTATTTTGCACAGACTGCACATTGTCTATACAATGTTATGTCACTCACATACTGCACATACATAGTTTGCACATATTTTGCACAGATTGCACTCTGTCTAATATTTTTTTATGTCATCACATACAGATATCCATCTGTTTTACCATGTTTTACTTGTTTTACCTATCTAACAATATTTTGTCATTACATACATATATCCATCTGTTTTACCATCACCACTGTTTATTAAAACTGACACTTTTCATTTTATTCATATTCGAGTACATACTCTGTATAATATTGTATAGTACAACTCCACTGGACTTACTGTATTTAATACTGTATGTCATACTCCTGCACTTATAATGATCTGAAATATCTTCACTCTGCTGTAGATCGTTAATGTCATCAACATTATCACCATAGGACAGTATTAAATCTAAAGTATGATTATGACAATGAGTGAAACCCCTAGTGAAAGCCAACCCAAATGCATCTTTTTCATTATCCACATGAATGTTAAAATCACCAATTAACAATTAAGACTTGATCTGTGGACAATAAGCCACATAAGCATGGAGGGGGCCAGAGAATATTACACTGTTCGACATCTTACTAGCAAGTTCACAAACCTCTTTAATATTATGTTTAGTGATCTCTGACTGATGGAGAAAAACATAATTTGTGCCAACATGTATAATAATCTTACTAAATTTATGTTTAGATTTAGCCAGCACGTTTAATTTTGCTTTGATGTTGGGTGCTCTGGCTCCAGGTAAACATTTGACTATAGTGGCCATTGCCTCTATTTTCACATTCTGCACAATAGAATCTCAGATAACTGGGGTACTTTTAACAGGTGTCTCAGTGGGTGCATCACTGAGTGAGGAGGATCTGTTTGAAACTGTAATTGGAACAAGAAAGTGGTGTTTTGTCCTGCGGCTATGCCATCTCACTGTCACAAAATTTCCCTGCTGCGGATGATCTGGAACTGGAACTGAACAATGTATGGACCTAGTCACATTCAAAGTCTGCTTCAAGACACTATCACTCTTACTTTCCTCAAGTAAAGTTTGGTTAAGGGTCTCTAATTCTGAAAACCTTTATCATCAGCCTAAATATTTACCTGCATTTATCACATGTGAAACCCTTAGCGCTGACAGAGGAGGCCATGCTAAATGTGGCAAACAAACTCTAAATAGATGAAAAACATAGGTGAAAAACACAGTAAACTCAGACCCAAGTTGCAAAAACTCATTTCAGGGAGGTGCGTGGGCTCTTTCTCGCTGACTTGCTCAGGACTACAGGAGATTGTACATAATTTGCAGGCATCAGGGAGACACTATTAATATGCGGGAGACTCCTGGAACTTTCGGGAGACTTGGGATTTCTGGTAAACCTGAATACAAGCTAACCGGCTAGCATGATGCTAACCAAACTTTGTTTTGATTGTTAACCCAAGTTAACCAACCCAAGTTATTGTCAAAATCAAAATAACAGATGCTTTGTAACAGTAAGTAAGTAAAGTCTCTTTATTTACTCCTGCAGGCTCGGAGAGGTCTCCGCACTGTTCAGAGTGAAACCAAGTATGTAGAATTACTAGTGGTCAATGACAATGATCTGGTAAGATCTGATAGTAGTTTATGTTGTACAATATTTTTTGAATGTTGTTTAAAATTTGTCTTGTTCATGTTTAGTGTGTTTTTTCCTTTCTGTAGTTTGTTCAGATGCGAAGATCAGCCCCTCAGACAAGGAACTTTGCCAAAGCTGTAGTGAATATGGCTGACGCTGTGGGTCCTGTGGTGTTAAAAGTTTAATAGATACTATTACACTCATAACTTCATCCTCAGGTATAAGAAAAATGTCCTTATAATTTTCAGATCTACAAGGAGCAGCTTAACACCAGAATAGTGCTTGTTGCTATGGAGACATGGTCAACTCAGAACATGGTTTCGGTTGGTGATGACCCCCTTGTGACTCTGCGTGATTTTATGAAATACAGGAAGGAGAATGTCAAGGAGAAGAGTGACGTGGCACACCTACTGTCGTAAGTTAAGCTTCATTTGACATGCTCACAAATTACATACAACTGCTCAATGAATGCATATAGATCTTACATTATAATTTAAAGGGGTGTGACACAGTGGGTAGTTCTGTTGACTCAAAACAAGAAGTTCCCTGTTGAGATGACAAAATTTACTTTTGAAACTCAGAACACAAACAGGGAGCTAGACATTAAGATGTTCATAGTATCTGATTGTCCCAAACAATGTTAGCATCTTTCACCCCAACTATGGCCATGGTCTTACTAGTCAATGCTGCTTAACATGTCAGACTGAAATGAAAACAACTAAGAACATCTCAGGTAACGTATGTAACCATGTTCCCTGGGATTGGGAACAGGACTGAATATCCACTATGCCACACTGAAGGAAGTGCCTACCTCACAAGCTGTGTAACACTGGCACGTTAATGTAAAAACAGGCAAGTAGACCTTCAGCCCAGCATCACTCAGGAGCCTGCAACTAGGGTTAAATCTAAATTATAACTCTTTTTACGAAGAGGACCAGCCTGCCACAACACAAGCATGATTCAAAGATGCAACCCTGGCCAAGGCCTTCAATGATGCTACACTTCTAGTGGAGTGACCTTTGATTCATAGAGATGTAATCTGACCACATACCTTGGAGGCCTAAGCGATAGCATCAGTAATCTAATGAGGCCATGCCAGTTTTGTAGCGTCCTGCTGGTGTGAGTGTGAACCAAAGGGGATGGTAGGCCATCTTCTTTGAGGGGAACAGATTGACTTCCAAACCTATGCCAAAAACACTCCACTACACCTGGATCTCAACTCCCCAGGCCTCAGCTCCTATCTCAACAGGATATCTGCTCCCAGAGTCGCATGACCTGGAATGTAAATGTAGTCTCTGCCCCAGTCTGAAAAAAAGGCAAAACCGCAACCTGCCCTGATGATTTATATATGAGACTATGGCTGTATTGTCCATGCAGACTAGAATGTGTTAGCCCACTAGCTGTAGGAGGAAGTGTTTCAACACCAGAAACACTCCCATTATTTCCAGGCTATTCCTAAATTAGGAGCCCCCCACATCCCCCAGGATCTGAGTCACAAAGAAAGAGCACAAAGCCTTCAACTCATAACTCTTACTACCCTTAGTGGGTGTTTTTTGGTGTTTTTTTAGCCAGAACTGAATAGGTCTTATGTTCAGTGAGACCAACGGAATCACATTGGCTGCTGCCAACAGCCTCTGAACCTAAAGCAGCAAGGACTGACTCCACACGTGCGGAAGATAATTGTGTCCACATCGTAGCATCCCAAATTACCTCTAGAAAAGTAGCTCTTGCTTGTGGCTCTTGCATTCTCTTCTTGTGGTTGAATCTCTGCCTTAAGCACCTCACTCAATATTGGTACACTTCACCCCCCAAAGTGAACCTAGGAAACTTCCTGTGTTCTGCCAAAATCTTAATGTGAAAGTAAACATCCTTCAGATCTATCTCTATGCCATCTAACAAACCAGTCCTCCGTCTAAATTTCACGCACAATCTGCCTGAGCAGTAACATCTTGAATCTCCTCAGAGACTGATTTAAGTGACGCAAATCTAGAATTGGATGCAGCCCTCCATCCTTTTTGGAAACTATGAAATATTAGCTGTAAAAGCCCAGCTCTCCCATGTGAGGAGGAACGCATTCTAT
>JAZGTK010019059.1:0-11558 GCA_036877625.1 Ambastaia sidthimunki | reverse complement strand
TTTACCAACCATGCATGTTGACAGAGAAGTTTGAGAGTGACAGATTACCTCCTGGTATCCTGGCAACAGCAGATGTGTCCATCACCCAGATTCTGGAATGTTCCCTGAGGGAGGCGGAGCCCAGCTGAGTCTGTGACACCTAAAAGCCAAGAGTTCCTCTCTTTAATCTGCCTGAATGAACACGAGAGGCAGCGTCAGGCTGACATATTTGTGTTTAGCGTAATTACAGTGAGAGCTACTTTAATGAATTAAACATCAGCGCTGCTTTTACAGTACGGTTGAAATGTTGCGATGCAAAATCATGAAATCCTCTTCATTAGATTTCAGTGTACTAATCCCATTTAAGATTTTAAGGTAAATTGTAGCTGTTAAGTTAAGCAAGTATTGCATCTTATGTATAATCTACAGTTTGGGTTTACGGTGGTCTGTTCACAGTATTGGCAGTTAGAAAGGTTTGTTTGACCCTACCTGGCTTCTGTCTGGTATCTGTCTCACCTGCAGTAAATAGAATTCGAACCTTCAACCCTCTGGTAACATAATGTAGCTCTGTTTATTATCCCATCACTGGTTCTTCATCAGCTGTTGTGTCCTCCATTCAGGTCAGATCGGAAGCCTGCAGGCCACGCAGATGACCCACGAGGCCGTCATTCGTGATCTGGAATCGGAGAAGTCTCGTCTGAAGGACAAGGTTTTGCGTCTGGAGGAGGAAAGAGGGGCCTTGCAGAATAAATGCCAGACGCTGGACGAGAGGCAGAGACAGCAGATCACCTCCCTGGAGAAGGTAGTAATCAGTTTTAATCAACCCAGCTTACAATTTAAGGTTGTATGAACGTTTCCCTAACATTTCGTTAAGTAACCAAAATGTTAAAAATGTTATTTCAAAAGTTCTATGAACATAAAACATCCAATGTTTTAGATGTTAGTTTAGCATTATTGCTTGGTTATAAGAACGTTTTTCAAACATTCCACCAGCACCTTAAAAATGACGTTTTTGATATGATATACAACATTAAAAAACAGTACAGCAGGAGCACTTTTAATAACGTTGAGAACTTTTTAGAGAACATTAGCCTATGTTCTGAGAATGTTCCCTGTTAGCCAGACACCTGCAGAAACACAATTTCACAAGCACTTTCCTTTATAATTTTTACATTAAGATCATAAATATACAGTAGATTTTGCTGCACGACTGGCATGTTTGTGGTGGAGCGAGCGAGCAAAACAACATCACAGAATTCTTCAACCTAATAGCTGAAACATCAATCTTCTGCAGAAACATTTTGTTTCAGACAAGCTCCTCTGAGACATCATTAGCTTATGCTTTAAGCTCACACAAGCCCATCTCTTGTGTTAAACACTTGCAGCCGCACTAGCCATTATCAAAACTAAACGCAGCCCCCCATGTTTAATTCAAAAGACCCAGCATCCTCGCCAAAGGATGTTCAAGACTTTAGAAAATAGGTCTTTTTGTGGTTGGTTGCTTTGATTGAATATAAATTCTATTTCGCTGTTGTTTTTTTATTGAGGGGACGACATGGCTATTTATTTGACTTGCTATGGTTCAACATTTCATGCTGTTTTCATACAATCTGCTCCAGCAGGCTGTTTGGCTGCTGTATCATGTTTATGTTTTGTTTCATTATTAATATGTTGAGAGCCCCCAGTAAACAGATTGTGGAAATGTCAGTTGTTTTTCTCCCGAAATATCCCTCTCAGCAGTTTTGGAAACAAACTTTTGCAAACTTTTTTAAGAGGTTCTTTGTAAAAAGAAAACAAAAATAGATATTTGGAGGAGAGTAGAGCCGTGGTTTACTATTGAGTTATCATCTGATATCACGAGTAACGGCTATAGTTTTGTGAGGAGTTAAGGGATTGGCTGTTTTGACTCTTAAATTTCCCAATATCTTCTTTCAGACAGTTTCTCTCTGTTTATCTATTTCGCCAAGTAGCCTTGAGTTAGATGTTTCCTTGGCAACACTTAACAAATAGAACCGGAAGGCATTGTGGAGGGTTCTATTGCTTCTGCAGGTCTTATAATGAGAACTTTATTTGCTTGCATTCAGCCGCTTCCCAGCTAACAGGGAACGTTCTCAGATCGTTGGCTAACATTCTCTAAACGTTTTCTCCAGGTTATCAAAAACATTGTTGCAGTAACGTTAGAAGAACGTTTTTTGTCATATCAAATTAGAACCATCATATATCAAAACATTATTGCTTTATTTATTATTGCTTAGTATTTAAAACATTACAGATTGTAATAAACGTTTGAAGAACATTCTACCATTCTAACATAACCAAGCAATGAGATTAATACAACATCTAAAAAAACATTTTGATTGTTTGTTTGTACCTAGAACATTCAAGAACTTGTTCCCAGAACAAGCAGTTAGCTGGCTTTGCAGTCACAGTGTGAAACATGTCAGAGGGAGTTTGAAGGTGTTTTTTGGTTTCCACTGTTATCCATGTTTGTCCATGTGAATATTACAAAACTGATATTATTGATGATTTCGCAGTGACCAATTTTTTGCAGCCTAGTTTCCAAAAAAGAAAGGAATTAAAGGTCTTGATCAAAGCCTTGCATCTTTTATTTCAAAATGGCAAAGAAAGTACTGTTTTCAGGTTTTAACCTGTTTAAAAATGTCGTGTTACACAGTATCTGCCAGGGATACGCAACAGACTTCCTGTAAATACATTAATCTTGGATTTCTTTCCCACAGTCCCTTCGAGAAGAGAAGCAGATTTATGAGAAGGAGCTAATGAACCTTCGTGCCAAATATGAAGAGGACACGGCTCACTTTAAGGACACCCACAGTCGGGCGCTGGAAGAGCTCGCCCGGAAACACCGGGTAGCTTTGGAGAACACCCAGAGCAACATGGAGAAAGACAAAAACCGCCTGCTGGCTGTAAGTGAACTGTGACCCCTGTCAGCCTTTGAAAGCATTCACAGTACTGTCCTGATGAGCTATCCGTTTATCTGCCTTCCATTGCTTCAGTCTGAGTATCTCGCTGTCTAGCATCAGTCGAGGTGCCACTTTAAGAAGGAACAGGAAGTACTACTAAGAGATGGTGATGGATCAGAACAGTTACGGGTTTACGAGTGTAGAACATACAGTAATAATCTGACAGACAGATCTGTGCCTAGTAATGCCTGTTTAAAAAAAGCTAGATGGTAAAAAAAACATCAAAATTGTGATTGCAATGTATTTTATATTGAAAGTACTTTAACATTTCGCTTGAAATGGATCGTAACTAAACAATAAATTTATTTTCTTAAAGCAGCAGTGCATAGATAATTTTTCCCCCTCGAGAATTGAGAAGTTATTTTATGGAACTTAAAAAGGTAATTGGGGTAAAAACCATTTATAGTTTTAGTAGGAACCTTTATTGTGTGTGTGTGTGTGTGTGTGTGTGAGAGAGAGAGAGAGAGAGAGGGCAGGTGCAGCAGCTCTGGGGTTTGGTAGAAGGGAAGAGACACAGCTTGACATTTTCGCCTCGTTAATCACAATTCAAAAATAAAAGAAGTAAAAATTCATTCTTTCACTCTCTCTCACCTTCTCTCTCACACCCTGAACTCATCCCAACTGCTCTGCCCTGCTCAAAGTGTCCCACACATGTCCCTCACTCTTCATTCATGTGTGTGTGTGTGTGTTTATAACTAACATCAAAAACAAAGCAGGCCCAGATGGAATCTACCGACTGTTATTTCATTTGTTTTTTGCATTTTTTGCCTTGGTTTGATTGGATTATCTGTGTTAAATTATTGTTTAAATAATACAGAAATGTTAATGGATGTTCATAAGGTAACTTTATGGACTATGATCGTTTATTCTACAGAAATCTGCTGAGCTTTGAGTGCTGAGGGCACAGATTGTGTGTGGGCCCGGTCATAACCCACTGACACGAAGTGAAAACATAACTGTTATAAATTTTAGAAACATGGCAAACCTCATGACTAAAGCATCTGTTTTGATGTCATGAGCATATGAAATAAAAACAAACAAATCTGCACAAGATTGACTCAGTCAGAACACAATCTGCCACCCTTTCCCAAAACTGGCAGCTGCCAGCAGGCCGACACGTCCGTCTCCCAACCGAGTGCCTAATCTTTCCTTATCATCAGTATTCACACAGCAGATCGCTGGCTAAATGTAGACGAGACACAGTGTTATATTCGTTACAGGCCGCTGAAAGTGACAAGCATATTGTGTGACAGAAATGTGTTGTGAGTTTGGGATGGGTCTCAATTCGCATACTATCTGTACTACATAGTGTGCAGGTGGCAGGCAATTTTAAAGTATCTCTTAATAAAACTTCTTTGCTAATGCTAATACTAACATGCAAAAGCAAACTGTGTGTAACATCTCCGCGAACAAGTTTAGGTTTTGAGAACGTTTTCCTTTAAATAACAAAAACGTTTAAAATGTTATTTTGAGTGTTCTAGGAAGTTTTTTAGACGTTGTATTTATTGGTATGACTAAAGTTATTCAGACTTTTTAAATTCTGTATCTTTTTTAAAACATTCCACTGACAAGTTAAGAAATACGTTTTTGATATATGAGATATAATGTCAAAAAATGTTCTACTAACATTACTTGATTTTTTGATCACTGAGAAAACTTGAGAGAATGTTAACTAGCGTTCTGAGAATGTTCCGTTAGCTGTGGTAAAGGTCTGTGGTTATCAAGATGCAGTTACATGACATACAAACTAGCGTGCAACTGTATATACCCATCAGCAGTGAAGTACATACTTTTTATGCAAATTAGTATGAGTGAAGTTTTCCTGTCCGCTCCACACTAACAGAAAATACTGTACGGTTACACCGTCCAAAGCCTCTCTGTCCCACCTTAATCAGCCTCTGTCAAACCTGTACCAGCCTCCACATCAAACCTTTGTGCCGGTGGACGTCCCTGGTGAAGCCACGGCAACAAATGGTTAATCTTATTATAGCGGAACAGCTTGGGGCTTATCTTGCCGGCACCGTAGCGGCCGACGCTCTCAGAAATGGAAATGCAGTCTGAAAATTTAAGCAGAGATGAATAATCAATGAGTCGCCTTCGATAGACTCTCGCTGACTCACGACCTCGTACAGAAACTGTGTGACGACCGCGATGACGTTCTATTTTAGACGACGCCTCCGGCTCTTCCACTCTCACCCACTCGCCTTCTTTTACGTTATCTTCCTTTTGCAAAGCACTGGCAGTTTGTAATGTGTGTGTCCGGAGTGGGCTGGTGACTCACTGCTGATGACAGACCCTGAAGAGTCTTTATTTAGGAAACCTCATCAGAAATAAAGCCTCAGCAGGCAGCGTGTGTGATGTGTATTTTGTATTTTGTGGGTGTGAGATCACAACAGGAGTTTATTTTGATATATATTTGACATGGATCACAACATGGATCCATTTTAGCTCCTCTTATGTCACTGAAGCAGAACTAAAGCATTCAAAAGGCTCCATTTGTGTGTCTGGAATTGGGCGTATGTTGGGAAGTGAATTTAGTCTTGCTTAGCTGGTCTTGCTTAAACTGGACAGCATTGGTCCAAGTCTAGGGTACAGTGTGGCTTAATGGGGCCAAGAACTGTATGCTTAAAAACGAAGAGTCTGTCTGACTGACGTTTGAAATGACAAGCCATAGTTTGTTTTGTCACGTGTGATGTTTACATGTTAGTTGCCTTTATTTATTTCTGTTCTATTTAAAAGTAATACCTAAGTCCCCAAAAAGCCCCAAACGATTGAAAAAATATTCAGTGCTTGGACCCTAGTAAACAGTTCTAGCTGTGTATATTTAGCTAGCTTCAGCTAATCCTATGATTAAGTCTTTAATTATTTCTCTTCTATAAGTAGTATATATCCTAGAAGTTGTGTAACATCAGCCAATCTCATTTAAGCTTGCCAGACGGAGAAAGTGCTTTTGAGTTTTGTGAGATGTACTTCAGACAGTCAGTGAAAGGAGTTTGTGTGGTCCGTGGGTGTGCTGTCTAAAGCCGAGACTAAAGTGAATTATGCAGATGGTGGCTATACTGAGCACACCGGCCCATTTGTTTGTCTGTGCTAACCATCAATTTTTTAAACTGGGTTACTTAAGATCTCTTTCCTAGAGGCCCACTCACGCACACACGCAGGCTTTTCAGAGCATGCACTCTTGAGTAATGTGCGTGTGGATATGTGAGTGAGTGTAGATGCAAGTGATGTGAATTTGATTCGATGTGGATTGAGTGTGAACATGTATGAATAGCTCAGAGCTGCTCTTTGGGATCAGTGGGAGATGTGGAGGTGGTAATCTTTTCTCTGTCATCTTTATTTTGTCAGTCTCAATGGCTCTTTCACATCGTCCACTTATTTCACCCTCGCTGTTTTTAGCAGATTGTAGACCGTCAGCTTTTTGCTGTCAGTTTTGTACTATATGAATATGAAATACTACAGACACCATTGAAAACTTTCTCATTAAATAGGTAAATGAAAGAAAAAGATTAGTAAAAAATTATTTAATTTCTAATCATTTGTAATAAATCTTTCTTTAAAAATCATAGCACACAGCAGATCTTAAATGGAATTCGTATGTTAGGAGGTTTTACTTGAATTAATCGCAGAGTTTTATTATTAAAAGTTTGGTGTTTTATTTCTGTATGTTTGAGGAATATATAAAAACAGTATTAATATCCAAACGCTGTAATAACACACATTGTATTTTCAGAGTGTGGTGGGCGTAACGCAGTCGAAACTCGATTTTATTCTGTAAATGTCACAGGATTGCTCTGATTACTTTCGGTATTATTGTTTTTCTTTCTTACGCCCAGTTCCAGGAAAAGAATCTTATTATGAGATATATAGTTATTAATTTCTTCTCAAGCTTTGTCTTTGCATTGCAAATGTTATTCTTCGTTGCTAAGACGTCGATATTAAGTGGCTTTTCTTACGACGCCGCTGTGACACGACAGTTCAAAATGAAGTTTCCACACGGTGACGCCTTCAAAATGCCACAGTGTAAATAAAAGATTCTGATTATAATGTAAATTCAAATATAAACCAACTGTTGACTGATGCAATACCTTAATCACAGATAAACACATAACTGACATCGTACCTGTTGAACAATATGCCCCCCCCACAGGAAATGGAGGAGCAGTTTGACAAAGAACGAAGTTCTCTGGAGGACCAGAAGCGCCTTCTGCGAGAAGAACTCGACAGTCTGCGAGAGGAACTCGCTGCCAAACTCAACATCGCCAACAGTGAGGTAATGTGTGCTGTGCAGAATTTTGACTCGTAGCATAGACAGACTTGTAGCATGTGCAAATTTGACAGAAAAGAGAAGTCTGAGAAAATAACAACAGAATTTGTTTTTTTGGGGAAAGAAATAAACGTTGAAGGTTGTTTGAATCTCTGCTGTTTCAAAGTAGAATTAGCACAATATTGTCAGTATCTGAGTATCTCTATGAAAGGTATGATGCAGGTAGACAGGAAGCACGGAAGCGGAGGGAGAAAGTGATTAATTTCAGTGTCATGTGTTTATCATCTCCATTAGTCTGAGTTTGTTTTAATGGGCTCTTGGTACGAGAATCTGGCAGGGTCTCATCTAACTTGGCTGAAACTGCAGACCCTGTAGAGAAGCATTTTCACAGATTATTGCCCTATCATTCAATTTAGTCAGGTTTAACTTTTTTAAATCATGTTTAATAACCATGTCACAATTTGCTTAGCATAAATGGAAACAAGGTCAAACATATGAGCTCTGTTACCAAACTCAATGAACGACCCACCTAAGCAACAATAGCACAACAATAACAATCCCTCAATGCATTGCAACAAATTTTGGGAACGTTTTATTGATTTATTTCATTGGTACTGAAATTTATTGTTTCAGCTATGTATTGAAAAGGTTCAAAACGGTCTTCTTTCCGTACCCCAATTTGCAAGGTAACTTTATAAAAATAATTTATAATTTGAGCTCGATTTCCCAGGAAATGTCAGTTTGACTTGTGGTTCCATCATGTCTGTAAACAGAAAGAAACTTGTTCTTACAGCAGTTGTTTAGAATTTAAACTTGTCATTGACATTAAGAAAATAACTCTGAAAATTTGCAGTTTTATGTTTCGAAAAGAGATGCAAAAGAGAGGCACAAAAGAGAGGGATTGCAGCTTTAGGTGAGAACTTTAAATTGCAGAGCTACTAAGAGGAAACTATAATTATGGTGCCTCTGAAGAACTGATGTTATATAAGTCAAGCTGCTCTTTTCAAGCATCTTCTCAAAAACAACTTCTGCTGACCCTCAGGTGAGTCGTCTCCAGGAGCTGGTGAAGCAGGGAGAGCAGGGTCTGGGCTCTGCTGAAGGACACATCACCAGTCTGAAGGATGCTCAGAAGAAACTTCTAGAAGAGCTG
Source organism: Ambastaia sidthimunki (assembly GCA_036877625.1). Taxonomy (NCBI): domain Eukaryota; kingdom Metazoa; phylum Chordata; class Actinopteri; order Cypriniformes; family Botiidae; genus Ambastaia; species Ambastaia sidthimunki. Next base: position 3,181 of record JAZGTK010019059.1, on the reverse strand, counting down.
GATGCCACGAGAGCCAGACTCAGAGAGACCAGCAACCTTCTAACAGCCCTTCAGGTTTATACTCCAAAAGCAATTACACTCAAAATAATGAGAAATGAGAATAAGACTTCATACTTCAAAGTCTCATAACTCGGCGGGTATTAAAGTGGCTGCCGGTTGCTATAAATATGCAAGACATTTTTATATTAAAGATGATGTCATTTTTCTAAATGTACAATATTTTTCCTAATACAGTTTAATGTGCAGGGCCAACTATAAGTGTAGACAATTGTAGGCCGTTGCACTGAAAAGTGTAAACACTGTAGCTAAGTGTCTCAAAATATGAATGAAGCTGTTTAACCAATAGTGTGGTTTGGGGGCGGAGCTAAATGTTTAGGGCGGAAAGAGCGATAGGAGAATTTGTAAACTCTGTTAGGTAACAGATGTTAAAGGTGTTTTCATCTGTTGCTTATACCTCACATCTGCAATTTTAGGTTGTAAGAATGTTTTCCTAACGTTTCCATTAAGTAACATGTTATTTTGAATGTTCCAGGAACATTATTTACATTTTTGAAATGCTTCACTAACAACTTAAGAATAATTCTTTTGATATGTTTGGTATATAAAAAACGTTCTACTAATGTTACTGCAAGAACGATGCTTCAGACCGCGTGGCTTGCTGTTGAACTGAATGTTTAGTCCTAATGGAAGATAAAACACACAAAGAAATGCTGCCCTGCTGAATTATATTCAGAGAATATTTTGGCCCCGCAGAAACTCCGAGTGACAAAGACACTTCATTAAAGAGCTCTTCACACTTCCACTTCCTGTGTCCTTCTTGCAGTGGCCATGCATAATGAATTAGACCTGTGGGTGTGTGAGGCTGTGTGAGGTGAATAGCAGCCAGTCGAGAAATGAAAATGGATTTTCATCTCCTGGCCCTGGTTTGATTGATGCCTTAGAAGAAGAGTCTAGCCACTCGTCCTGAGTGCCTCGTGTCAGACCTCACAATTACAGGTCACTCTTAATCGGCCATCAGAGCTAATGTTCCATCTCGCTCTCGCTCTGCTTCCTCAGGGAGAGATGGAGACTCAGAAACAACAGCACGATGCCAAACTCATCTCCACCAAAGAGGAAGAAAAGCTGAAGATGGATAAGATGGCCCTGGAGCTGGAACTGAAGTGGACTGAGACTCTCAGGTAAACATCGAATGCATCTGTGTTTTCATTAGTTTCTCTGCAAGCTTGTTTTCAAAATATATAAATTAAAATGAGAGGCATAGCTTAGTGATTAATTATGCTTGGAGTGCAGTGTTGAAATGATGCATTTATACAGAGCTACGCTCTTAAAAACAGTGCTGAAAACGGTTCTTAACAGCAGTGTCATAGGAGAACCATGTTTAGTTCCCTAAAGAACCTTTCAGTCAAAGGTTCTTAAAAGTACTGTTTCTTTGTTACCTCTTTATAGTCTGTAGACTAAAGAAATTTGTTTTTTTTATTTTTTTGGGGGGTGAACTGTCTCTTTAAGTGATTCCTCAGCCATCAGTGTTTCTTTACGTTTCCTTCTTGCCAAGCCAGACCATGACTTATGTAAATTTTAACACCACAGACATCTGGAAGTGGTTTGTCATTCTTCCAAAAGCTCTGCCTGTCTAATTAATTATCAGCACGGGTTCAACACGTACAGCCAGCGTTTAATATCACTGGCCTTTAAATAACACAAACAAGCTGTCAGTATAAGTCTGTCTAATATAAACCACCATTTTAGCTACAGTGCATGATTATACTTTTATTTATTGAGAAATTGCCAAAGATAAAAATCAGCAATGTATAAAAGATCAGTTAAACAGACCCTTAGCAGTCACGCGAGAGAAATTAGCAAGACATTTATGGCATTTCATGGTTAGTAACTCATTTCCCAGAGTGTTTGTTTAGTGCATTTGTGGCCGTGAGCGTGATGTTTACCCTTTAACTTGATATTTAGGGGCTGCAAATCAATGCAGAGCTTGTTACTGTTCATTAGAAGTGTTGGTTATGTTGTTGGGTTTAAGTCTACCCAACAATTTGAGGTTGTAAGAACGCTCCCCTAACATTTTATTAACATTACAAAACATTACAAATATTATTTTGAAAGTTCTGAGAATGTTTAAAACATCCAGTTTTTTAGATGTTGTATTAACGTTTTTGCTTGCTTGTATGTTTTGGTGACGTTTTCCACTAACAACTTAAAAATAACATTTTTGAAATGCATGATATAATGTTAAAATGTTCTGTTAACATTACTGCAAGAATTGTTTTGATAATTGAGAGAACTTTACAGAACGTTCTGAGAATGTTTTAAACCCATTCAGTGATCCAACAAACATCTACTAATGATTTTTTGCCCTATAGGGGCTGTCACAATACACTTGAGCCTCTGAAATCATTATAGAGACATTTTTAGGTCTTCTATGAGCTAATCTTCTCAGTCAATATCATTAATGGCTTTGAGATTCATTTTGCTGGCTTTAAAAGGTGCCAGTCCACAAAAAATGGCGCAATTAAAACATTACAATAGAAAATTTACAGTGGAGACGTTACAGGAAACATTAAAACGGTCTCAAGCTCATTTAGTGGAATTGCTTTCGTAATCATTCTCAAGACGAGCAAGAGAATTTCTGTTCTATTCTGTCTTTGTTGAATCCTAAATGAATCCCCTGTATATAAAAATGTTTTCTCCGAACTTCCTTTTTTGTTTTACACAGGGGGTCATTATTAGCTGATTTGCATTAGAGTTTAGAAGAACAGTTTGGCCTATTGCCACGGTTTTCTTGTGTCTAGTGTTTAAGAAATGATCCCACCCTTAAAAAAGTGTTCCACTCAAAAGCATAAAATTCTGTATTCGCTTTTTCACCCTAATGTTGAAACCAGACATAACAGAAGGAGATATTACTCAGGATGTTAGTGACTGAACATCTCCGTCACTGGATGAAGTAAATGACTGCAGAATTTCATATTTTGGGGGGGTAAAATCCTTCAACGATACAAGCAAGATAAGAAGTTTGGCAGACATTGTATTGCCAGCATTGCAAGATGGATGGGTTGTTAATCATTAGAACAGTCTGTCAGACACAGACACAAGTGTTTGCTCTGTCTTAAGCCATTACTAACTTCTTTATCGATACGTGAGTAATTGCATTCTGAAATTACTCACACAGATGCAC
>JAZGTK010019058.1:0-11558 GCA_036877625.1 Ambastaia sidthimunki | reverse complement strand
ACACACAAAACACATATACACAGAACACATATACAAATACATAATTGCAATATTATTTCTAATATTACAGTAATTTCTAGGTGGGGTGTGTAACCTAGTGTCAAACACTAAATAAATTGCCAGAAAGAGAGAATCTATTTTGGTTATATTTATAGCCAGTGATTGTGTATCAGTAACGGGTCGTTTATGAATGTGACAAGCCATTAATAATCTCATTAGTGACTGCTGGCAGTGTGACTCCTGCTGTGTGTGTCTGCTATCAGCCTGAAGAACCGGAAAAGAGCCTCATCTCAACCAATCAATCTTCAAAAGGCTGGAGGAGCACACAGGCAGTCTTGAGGCTCAGGGTAACCCAGTGGGAGAAGGAGTTTCTGGGGCATCATTTAGTGTAGCACCACTGCATCCCTCCACACTGTATTTGTCTTGTACATGTTTCATGGAGTTGTAATTGTTATTATTTTGTCTTTGCCTGACTGATGAACTGTATTGATTGTAACTAACTGCATGGCATACCAATGAACTGCATAACAGTGTTTAAAACAGTTTAGTTTACACTGTGCTTAACCTGGGTTATTCCTGTTAAACCTTAAAATGAAGGCCACTTTTTAAAAAACACATCTTAGTATTTCATTAAATATTTCTGTACTTTGGGCAGTCACATAAATGCTGTTTAGTCTCAGCATCTAAAATTGAATTACAATTACAAACTTTGACAGCAAATGAATTAACTAAACAGAACTGTATAAGGAGAGATAAATATTATTAGTTTCTGCTTTTACTGTAGATTTGTAGGTACCACAGCCACAGCCAATTTACATAATGACATTTTCATAGATGCACAAGCAGTTGAGGGATGAGTGCTTGTCACAATTTTTATTCATCCAATCAATGCTACTGACCTCATAAATATGCAAATAATGTTAACCCAGGGTTACAGTGTGAAATCTTGAAACCAGATTATTCAGAATTAATTGTAAACCCAGGGTCAAGCATGAACAACGTGAAACATGACACGTTTTGTCCATGCACTATTTGGCATATATCACCCAGGATTATAATGACCAGGATTAAGTGTGAAAACACAAAGTATTTACCAGTTTCACACACTGTTCAGGTGTGATTTACGTCTGTTATTCTAGTGCAATCATCCAGATTTGATCAAGGTTATTGATATTAGTCAGATGACATATTCTCTGTTCTATTTTAACAAAATATTCAGTTTCTGTTGATGAAAGCAACTGATTATTTTTGATTGATTATTTTAGATTTGGGCTCTGTAGCTCATTCAAAATGATCTTCTTGGGACAATCACAAATATTTACAATAATGGAAGTGCACCAGTCTTGAACTCCCAAAATACAGATATTTTAGCTCAGATATGTAAGATGTATAATGTATATATAAGATATATGAGTTTATCTGCAGCTTATGGTATATTTCACACCTTTCAAACCAATTATTTCCTTCAAATACTGTTTCAAATGCAGCTTTATGTCATCAGACAGGATATCAAACAGGGGCTTATATACATTCAAAACAGTCACAAGATTAAAAGCTTAGAACTCATTATTCTTTCATAGTGGATTTTTAATATTTTAAGCACATTTGTGTTTTAACAGAGAAGTGCACATTTGAATCATAAGGTAATCCTGTTTGAAATCTAATGAGCTACCTTCTCATACCCTCGCTGGCAATTTGCAATACACTGTGTTATAGTCATCCCGCGTTTGATCCAAATCAGAGAATTAAAAAGCGAATCAGTTCTTCTTCCCCTCTCAGCGCAGGTGAACGGCTATCTCAGCGTTCTAGCACTCAGAATGTGTGCTGGGGTTTCATGCTAATTGCTAATCTCTATTATTACAGCCCTGTGTTGACGCTAATGCCAAGTCACAGTTTGACTAATGCATCTGGACAAGCAACATACATGCAGTAGCCCCAGAGTTTAGTGCATGTAAGCTGCACCTGAAATTTTTTATTTTATTGCACAGATAACAAGAAAAAAACAATCCCAATGGCATCGGCTAACAAATAATGCTAACCCAAGAGCGTGTTTTGTACTATATGCAAATCTTACTTGAGTCTTCTATTCTCTGAAACCTTATAAGATGCACCCTAACTCAAAACCCAGCTCATGAGATGTATCCTAAGGGTCCCTAACTTATGAACTCAAAACCCAGCACAAACACCACCAAATATTCGCAAACGACAAGATATGCCCAAAACATTACTCATAAAAGATCTTAATTGGAGCTGTAGTCTATTGCTGACCACTTTCTCCTCACAAATACACTGTCCTATCTAATTAAGAAACAAAAATGCCCAAAATATAAATAAAAAAGTTCTGTACTATTTATTGTTACTTCAACAAATTTTAAAATGCTAAATTGGTTCCCTGTTGCATAACACATTGAATAAACAGACAAAGAGACAAAGTATAAGAAACTTCTCAATTTGACTAAACTCGGAATTGAGCATCAGCTGCCACATGCAGCTGATCAAACTCGATGACATTAGACCCTCATAATTATTCTCTCCCAAAAAATATCAGCAATGCCTACAAAGTAAAATGCAGAACACACTATTTTTAGGGCATAACATTTTTGGCAGCACGTCCCAGTTCGCCAAGTACCCGCATAACATGCTTGTCCTTGCTACATTACAATGCGTGGCTGGTTTTCATCTCCGTACATCTAAAATATTCCAAACATCTGTGTGCAATCCGTCCTCTCGCTGACTGGGCAGAGAGTCTCTCTAGGAGATGTTCGGTGGTCTTGCTGTGTTCTTCTGAGCTGTGCAATGCATTTGATTACTCAGTCAAGAATGATCTTGGCTTCAGCAAACTTAAAACTTATAAACAGATGCAAAACAGGGCCTGATCCTTTTTACAGCAGCCCAATGTAAAGCAGAGTGTAGGGGCATTATAAATATTATATATGTATATTATACATTATTAATGTGTGTGTGTGTATGTGTGTATTTATAGACAAGGTATGTTGGGCATCCCCTCTTTTCTGAATTAATGACCTGCGTTACACGTAAAGGCCACTGCAGGACAGACATTTGGAGGGGATTGTGGGGGTCCAGCAGATATAAACCCCTTGCAGTTCCTCTCTTCTTATCCTTTTCTTTTTACCATGTCATGTGCAGCAGGGCTACAGCCGACTTCATCCTGACTAAACTGTCTTGTATATACCACATTACACTGTAAGCCTAAAATAAAACCACTGTAATAATTAGGGACACTCTGTTGGGGGATCTGTTACTTTTAAATTACTGAGAAAGTGCTAAGAAATAATTTTTCTCTTCTGTTTTAACTGTCCTCAACATGAAATCAAAATGAACTCTGTTCAATTTCTTACTGCATTCCTGGTCTCCTGTAAACAACTCGGTGGGTGCGTGTTATTCAATTTCTTGAAAAGTGCAAAGCAAAGGTAAACATGCTACTCTAAAACATCTTTCCTTTTCTGCTGACATGTCAACCTATAGCCAAACACATAGACAGCATTCCAGCCTGTCTACATTCTGGTACAAAGCAATGAGTTTCACAGATTCAATCAATTTCCTGTGGATAAAATCAAGCCCCACCCATATCAGTTTCATGCAAGAATACATCAAGTTATAGAAGTACATTTCAAAATTGAGTGGCAAATAAAATGTAAACATGCTAAAAAAGACACACATAGGACAAAACACAAATAAACACCAACTTTCCAAATAACAACTGGAACAACTTTCCAAAAAGTGTGCGTTTACCAATAACATTAGTCATTACCACCAACAAAGGCAACACAAAAATGTACGGTGCTTTTTGTTTAGGCTTGAAAGACTCACTTTATTTAACTTTGATTTACTTTTAGACTGTGTTGACATTATTTTTGTAATCAGTGCTTAAACGAGGAGCTTTGTTGCCGACTGTGATGTTCTGAAATTTGTGCCATTATTTGCTTTCACTTGATCAAATGACTGGGTGATTTTTATTCACTGTGAACCCCATCTCGGAAACTCTGCAGAAATAACCACCTGTGCTGTATATTTATCTCCGAGACTCTGCTTTTAACCCACAGAGTGATATTTTAATCAAAACTGTCAATGATTAGCAGTGGATGGCATGAGAGAGGTCGGTCTGAGGTGTGGAAGCAGGACGGCTTTTGTACTCGATAGTGCACTAGACACCAGCATCACTGGCTCTATTCATCAACTCAAGTGAAAAACAAACCACAGAGTCAGTAGTTTTTACAGCTGACAGAAAACATTCAAGTGTGTGTCAATTCAGCCCTTTTTCACTCATTCATTCTATCACTTTCAAATATTATTACATTTTAACACACCGAAGCATTACAGTTCTGCTAATTTAGCATCAGAACAATAATTTATATAATGTATAGGCATAATTTATAGTGATAAAAAGTCCGAAAAAGTATTGACTGTCATCCACACTGTAAATGTTTGCATTTCATTACATTAGATTAAAAATTAACATATGCAACATCTGCAAACAAACCAGACTGAACAATTCTGAACAAGAACAACTTTTTTTAAGGATTATCTAACTGGTGTCAAGGAGATTTTCAGTGGATCTATGAAGTTAGTTCCTGTCATGTTGTAGCACAGTAGCCACAAGTGCATTTCATTACATTAACTGTTTCTCTAATATCCGACAGCCAAAAAGTGTCACAATACTAAAAAAACAGATGAGAATAGCAGGAAACACAGAGAGCAGAAAGAGATGAGAGAATTGATGAAAAGAAAGGGCATTGAAATAATGTTAAAAAATAATAAATAAAGAACAAAGAGCTTCAAAGCAAATAACTTAAGACAAACCATAAATAAGCTCAGAGGCCAGCCTGCTGGACTTCTGTGGGAAAGCTGGCTGGCCCAGATGTAGGCAGCGTGTCTGTCAGGGCCGGTCAGCAACTGACAGAGAAGTCACTTTATATAAGTGTCTGTGCTGCCTGGCAGGTCACTCGGCACAGAATAGAGCTTACAGCAGAGCTAAAAACCAGCACACTGCCTCACTGCACATAGGCAGGTGCTTTCTAAAGCAGCATCTCAACCAGAGTGGAGTCTCATTACCATTACTTCATTTTAAACAGTGGTAGTGACAGTTGTGGAGGTTACTGGCATGCTTTGTGATGTCACAACGTTTTTGTTTAGAGAGTGTGGGGAATTCTTATCTGCCCTAATATAACGTTTTACTTACAAGGCTATATTAAATGTTAAATTAATGTTCAATAAATGCTTATCAAGACTGGGGACACATTTGCATGCATTTTGGTTTATGGCAAAACAAAATATCACAAATGGAACGCAAGGCACAGACAGTCTTTTCGTCGTGAGTCTGTAGGCTGTGTGCATTGAAAACATGTTGCTGCCCAATGACCACTCAGCATCAAAAATAACACAAATATTACACTAGATTTTGTTTACTGTAAAACATATTGGTATTTCTCTCACCTTGTCCACCATCTTGAATATCACTGTGTGTCACAATGCATTCTGGGATATATGCGTGATGCTACCTTAGAATTTGGCTATAATAAGGTATCCAGAAAGACATGATAACTTTTCTGCGTACAATTTTTACAATGACCATCACATCATGAGCACACCCAGCATATGATGCCTTAAAATACTGCCTCCATAGGTAGCTCACTAGATCTTGGAACACTATGATCCCCAATCTTCCCTCTTCATATGCACCTCTCTCCACCATTTCCAAACATGACATCTGCCAAACAGTAACTTTACATATAACACACTGTACATGATGAAGCTGTATCTTTTCAACAGCATTAACATACACAGTTGTAAAGAATGTTACTCAACAAGATTATCTTCAAATGCAGTGCATTTAAGTGAACGTAATTATCATGCATTATCTGGAAATGTGTTTTTTTCCTATGATGTCATGGGTAATGCGAGCACAACAAAGACAGATGCATGCACACTTAATGGCTTTTAAAGGGATGCATATAACTATAAATTGTTATGAGGTGCACTTATTTTTGTCTGTGTTGCACAGATACGGATGAACGTACACGGTGGACAGAATCAGATTGCGGCCGATACACTGCAGCTGATAAGAAAACTAAGATATGAAGAATAAAGCTTTTATGCCAATGTTTGCCAACTTTTAAAAGACACATTAATGCATCAAGTCCTAATGCTTAATACCGGTCACCATAACATAAAAGGACATGACTGTAAACCAATGTAAGACACGTATGTAACGTGTTAGACACTGTTACTGTCTCCTATAACCTCTGAGGAAAAACTGACACAGCCTCCTGGTTTTATTTATGAGCAAATTATCAGGACATTTTATGGTATGAACAAATTATTCACAGGTCAGCCCCACGACTGACACAAACACTATAAGGACTTTAATAACAATAATTCCTGTTCAGTTCTAGTGACATAAACATCTTCAATGTTTGTAGGTTTTCATAACTTTCATAACACGCTCTTTAATGAGTTCCACAAATGGCTTCATTTATTCTTTCAATGTTCTTTTTGAACATCAATACTACAAGCCAGTATGTTACGGTTTCAGACACAAACTTTATCAGCGTTGTTGGGGAAAACTGTCCTGCCAAAGATCAGCCTGTTATTAAACACAGATGGTTGTAAATCTTCACTTCCAGTGATCAACATCCTGGGTAACACTAACATAAGCTGAGTCAAAGAACTGTTAAATAAAACTTGCACTACAGACAAAATAGCATTTGGTGACAGTTAAAATGTTAGGTTCTCTGAAACAGTAAGTAAAATATTATCATGAGATAGTTCATATAGAAGAGGATCATACACAATTGAGAGTTTAAAAAAGAATTGTACTTATATAATTAACAATTTTAGAGAAGTAAAATTTAGAGAAGTCACAGCTTTATAGACGCATACTGAGATTACGAACTTACATGACAACTACACTCAAAACAAACATGGCAAAATGAACTGCATTAGGGAACTACTCGTATCTATTAGAGTTACTAACGTAAGGTTTCCCTCTAAAACAGATCATGGCTCTGTTTGAAACAGTTACTTTAACAACGCAAGTATGGTTTCTATTAAAACAATGCGGGTATGTTTCTCCGGTAAAACTTTCCATTACCCCCTCCGCCTTCACAAACACACATTCCTAACAAATCCTGAACCGAAACTCACCGGAGTTCTCGGCCAAACTGGACAAGCCGGACACCGCCAGCAGCAGCAGCCCCAAAAAGCACATCTGTCCCCCGAACAACTCCTTGCGCTTTTTCCTCCGCGCTTTGATCTTCTTCTGCGGGAGCATCACTTGCATCGGTCGAGTCCAGACGCGAACGCAGGCATCTCCATCCATCACCCAAACTCGCTACCAATACGATTTACCAATATATAAAGATTTCGTGACTCCGAGACGGGCTGGGAGAGTTTAAAGCCCAGAGATCAAACTGCGAACCCGACTTGCTAATGTGTTTGTCGCGATTGTTGGCAATGTCCACCTATATGACTTCAAATTGTAATGTGGAGGAATAAAGATGCTGCGCTCGCCCCATGGATGCGTCGGTTTGGTGCCAGTTCTCTCAGGACACAAACTGCTGCTGAGAGATTGAGGATGTAGAGGAGGAGAGAAAGAGAGAGAGGGAGGGCTGAAAGTAAGGAAGTGAATGCAACGAGAAAGAGAGAAACGGGAGGCAGCGTACACTGGGATGAAGCGCGGCTGTCGTAATGGTGTATTACCTACAAGTTCTTGCATTGAGGGAGAGCGAGAGAGGTGGAGGGGAACGAGGGGGCAGCTGTTGGTGGGTTTGAAAGGAGGAGCTAATTTTCTGATTTTTAGAAAACACTGTGCTCATCGCCACCCTCTATTGGTAGCATGATACCATATTGCATAAACTAAATGCCCATACTATGCAGTCACAGCTAGTTTCCTTAAACTATTCTTCACTAACATTTAGTTATATTACAAAAATACTAGCAAAATATCACATTTTGTAAATATATCATAAGTTACACTGTAAAACATCACACGTATGCTTCATCCAGAGAGCAGATCTGTGCACAAAAACTATTCTAGCAGCAGGCTTGATTGTTGAATTTGGCTTAACCTTACAAACCTCAAAACCTCAGAGCTGTAAATTGCGGTATTGCTTTTCTATTTGCTATTTTATGAACTTGCAAATGGCCTACAGTGGGAAACGCATTTATTTATAAACTATTTTTTCTCTATCTCAGAATTATGTAAAACACCGCAGGGAGTGTAGCTTTGTGCTCTCCTCAAATACTGAGCTCTGTTCTAGCCAGCACTGTGTCAGCAGCTGGGTCTGCTCCCACTGTCTGCATGTCTCAACTGTTTGTGTGCCTAATGCCATAGCTAGGACAACAATGCAGTTTTTATAGAGGGAAGAGTGTGTGACGTGCCCATTGGATTAAACTGGACTCTAGGGCAGCAGGCACATACAGACTGACAGATTGGGCTTAATCTCTGACTACAGATGCAGATGTAAGACAGTCTCATGTGGGATGGACCAAATGTTAGTGGGTGTGGTTTGGGGCTTTTCCAATCTATTTGCATCTGCAAAGAGGGCTGGGTTAGGTTTGGCAATGTTTGAAAATGTTGTTATTCTTACCTGCAATGTACATGGGATGACACATTTAAACAAGGTAGTGTAAGGGCTTTACAGAGTACACTGTTTACCCAGCCCATGTCACATTGGTACTTTCAGATGCCCCCTTCCCCTCCCCCCACACACCTTTCATCTATAGCTTCTGATCTGTGTTTCACCTGTTTCTCTCTCTCTGTTTTTCTCTGGTATGAATCTGCGTGTAATCCAGTTTTGTCTTTTGATGTGCTATTAGTCTCATATTGTCTTGATGTTCCATATCCATCTGTGTAGTAATTGTTTAGCAATAAAAGATATTTTTTTCCTCGCCTTTGATCACCACAGTTGGTTCTTAAATATGCATTTAAAAAGGTCTGAATACAGCAGGGAGAATGACTATGTAAATATCGCATGTGTTTCATGAGGACTGTTATTGTGAAAGATGCCTGAGGTGTTTCTGATGTGAGTGACTCATTGAGATGATACCTTTTAAGTCATCTGTTCTTGTTTACCTGACTATAATATCTTTGATGGAAAACCCCTTAATCGACGGCTGGTCACACTGTCCTCCACAACCTAAACCAGATTCAAAGGTAACAAATTTGCACGGTTTCGAGTTAAGTGTCCATATAAGTAACTCTTGAAATTTTCCATCTTGAATGGAAAAAGTGAAATAAAAAAGGGAATCGTCAATGAGAAAAGAAGAACAGAGAAAAAAATATATATGAATATTGCTTGAGTGTCACAGAAAAACAAAGTAACAGGCCTAAATTAATTAAATTAATTTAACACACACGCACACACACACATCCACACACACCCACACCCACACACACACACATCCACACACACACACATCCACACACACACACACATCCACACACACACACACACACACACACACTATAATGGAGCTTAGTGAACGTCATATACAGTGTGATGGATAGACAGAACACTACACTGCCACATTCTGTATGTAGTTAAATTAAAATCTATTTTATACAAACATCACAGAAAAGTCACTGTACCATGCAAAGCTAAAAACGGAACCACTTATATGGTTATATGCAATCGAGGGTTAACATAAAATAGCTTAGTGACATGGACATCTGTGGCATTTGACAGCTGTTATGATACTTACATAATTGAACAATCTACATAATTATGCATAAATATGCATTTATGTGGTTCACAACATAATTATTATTATTAGAACAATCAATATTACATCTTTTAATATTATATCTAAAAATTACATCTACATATACAAAGACTAGTATTCAGAAAAAAGCTAGTAGAATCAGACAACTGCATGAAAACTAAGCCACTTAACTCAGTGACCTCCCTGCTTGATGTTCAATCGTCCAACATGTATTTGTTCTTTAAATGGAAGCAAACTTCAAATCAATGTAATTGATTCCTGCTATGATGTCCTCAGAAAGTCTCTATTTCTGCTTCTCTTTGATGTTGTTTGATAAGCCCTGCTTTGGTATAAATAGTTACATTATGATTAATCAGTCTCCTTACAATTTAGCAAACACTTAAACACTTGCAATGTATTATGGTCATCTTAAATAATATTTTAAATGGCAAATTCTTCCCACTGAGAGATGAAAAGCAAGAGAGATGAAAGCAAACTCTGAAGTTGTCTGCAAAGGTTTCAGGAAGCACCTGCCTCTCATCTGGTGGAGAAACTGACTGGTGATTCATGAAAGACAACATGAGCTGGAATGACTACTGTGATATTTTCACAAATATTCACCTCAGTTCCCCTTGATCCATTGGAAGAGATACTGTCATTCATTAAAGTTGTAAGAATGTTTCCCTAAAGTTTCCATTAGATAACAAGAATATTTTGAACTTCTAGGAAAGCTCTGTAGGCATTGTATTAAGGTTATATTAGTACCACTAACTACTTTTATGTAGTTATAACATATCATTTATTATATTTAACATAACATTACCACAAGAATTTTTTGATAATGTTGAGAGAACTTTTAAAGAACATTAGCCAACATTCTGAAAACATTCCCTGTTAGCTGGGGATGCCTTATGTGCAAAAAGATCCCCAAATGAGCAAAGAGGAAACAGACACATAGCAATGTGCTGATTGGAACTCGACTTATGCACTGTTATGATTAAGGTGGTTTTGGGTCCATAATGAAGCATAATGCTTTTCATAATCTTGGTGCTTTAATGGTTTAAAGTTGAAAGAGCGCAAACACAAAGCTGAGGCTGCAGCAAATAGAGAAAGATTTAAAATCATGAACGCAGACGAATGCTGGAAAGAAATGAGGGAATCATTCCCATTGAATAGCCAGAATTACGGTCTCATACATACTGATTGCAGCTCACACTCGAATAGTGTACGCAGACACGCACAATTTCTGCCTGTTTCTATCTCTCCTTTCTTAAGGCTAATCCACAACGGATATTTGCTCTTGTTCAGAAACTGACACCTCCCAGCATTCTGAAATTAGTGAGAGGTGGCTTCTGGGTAGCAGACCGCAGGTTATAAACATCTCTCTGTAATATAGTGTGATGCTCTCTGGATGTTTAATCCTCCTGGGCTCTGAGGGATTATTCTTTCCAGTGCTTTTTTTGTTGCCTCAATCTTTTCATTATCTAGAACATTCCTCCCTCTATTGTCTCACCTCAGAAGATTCAGAATATGTAGGAATTATATGCTAGTAACTAAACCAATTCTTCTGCAAATTAAAGCTGCAATCTTTAATAAAACTGTCATCCCGATTCACAACAGTTAGCTTATAATGATTTATAATTTAAGCTGTCAGGTCAGATTTCCTGGAAATGTTAGTTTGGCTTTATTTTACTTCAATATTCATAACGGAAGGTTCGTAAAGCAGTTCATGTTTCTAACAGAGATGGCAAAGAGAGGCAGAAATTACGAATTGCATCTTTAACTATAAAGGACATCCATATAAACACAACATAAAAAGCTGCAGTATTTCACCA
>JAZGTK010019057.1:0-11558 GCA_036877625.1 Ambastaia sidthimunki | reverse complement strand
GAAAGCTTTTGAAAATAGCTTTAATACAGGGGAAGTAAATCAGTGTAAAACTTACATACGCCAGGTACACCTGCAGATTCCCCCTCTTATGATAATCTCTGTTTGTATTGTAAATATTGATTTTAGGGAGTTGCAGTACAAGATTTAATGTGAAAAAGCGTTTTTTTGTATCTTCAATATTTTGAAGATATTTTATTAAAAATTATATTCAATTTAAATACTGTATATACTAAATAGATTTAGATTAATGCTGTCTGGTTTCCCCAGCTTGTCTTTTCTGATCAAGGAAGGCTATGAAGACAGACTCCTCGTTGCCCATGACATCCACACCAAGAATCGACTGACCAAGTATGGCGGTCACGGCTACTCCCACATTCTGAAGAATATTGTCCCAAAAATGCTGTCTCGTGGTATCACTCAGAACCAGGTCGACAAAATACTTATTGAGAATCCAAAACACTGGCTGGCATTCAAATAAAAATGCCATAAAAATACTTATCTTCAGTCAACACACCAAAGATCAATATCTGATTCTTACTGCTATATAATGTTAATCATCTATTTGTGGAGAAATGCCTCCCTTTGATTTTGGTGTTATATTTCTTATTTTAATTCATGTCATGTTAGAAATTGAAAGAGTTAAAATGCACATTGATTAGAGGCAGATTTAATAGCAACTGTTTTTTTTCAACTTTCAGTCCTTTTTTAAGTAGAATCACAGACTCTGATTTTGATAGTTTTCTCACCACAGAAGTGGCTAAATAAAAAATGGCTCAGAGTCATGAAATGATGTTTGCATGTTATATATGCAACTTTTTTCGGTTTTGAATGACTTCACAAGGAGAAGCATACAGTTAGAATAGTGAACTCATGGAATTAAAGTAAATTGAATATTTAATTACGGTTCCATTAAGCACTGAAGAGGAAAAAAATAACAGCGGTTAAAGATCTCAAAATAATAATTTTGTGACTCTACTGCATTTTTAATTAAAAAAAACATTGTAATAGTGTGAAAAACATTTCTTTTTTGAGATCTGTAATGAGTTTGTTCAATAACAAGATATTCTCTCAAACACAGGTTGCCATATGTTTTTTTTATATTATGTAGCAGTAACACAAGACAGTGAATGAAAATGCGATGCTGAAATGTTCTGTTATCCCTTTAATACAACTGTTTCTAAGTTCTGGGATGCCTGAAAGTAAGACTGCCTTATACATTCAAGCCTGATGTTTCACAGCACATTCATTAATTGACAGACGTGTTGTGACAGGTCATTGTGGAGGACAGAAAGACGAGTATTTTCCAGAGCAGGTGGTCGCTCACAGCGGCGACTCTAATGAAATAATGACTCTGTCAGTTGCTCTGTGTCTGTGGAACAGCAAGCTAATGTAAAAAATGCTGTGTGAGTCATCCAGAACTTTGAAATAACCTGAAAGATATTTCAATACTTATTCTTAAACACTTATGAAAACGTACAGTTTTGTTTATCTTTGATTTGTGGATAAAGATAATTGCTACCTTCTTTAGTATGTAGTCAACAATAATTGCTAAAAACAATGAATGAAAGACAATTTAGTTGCAATAATATGAGACACAAGTAATTGCACATTTAATACCAGCTTTTGTAGTTTTTGAGTTTTATAGCAAATTTATTCACGCATACAAATCATAGAGTATATTTTATTCACAATTTGTTTGATAACACTGCAAATACCCAACAGTGATCACTTCAAATAAAAACACTTGGAGAAAACTGAATAGAATTGTATCTTGAGTATGACATTTGTATTACTTACAAAGAATGAGAACTTAGAAAAATCTCAACTATGTTTCTGTAACAGCCTCTTTTTTTCAGCCATGTATCAAGTTAGGCACATAAAGATAATGAATGATGTCAAATGATTTTCTGCTTTCACTGCAAGTTAATCTCAATAAATCTACTGAAATCACCATCTTGCTGAGTTGTTTTAAGATCACAGTGATTTTTCTAAAACTAGTGTGTGTCATGCCTTCGTTTGAACATGGATGTGATGTCACATCAAAATAAGATACGTCTGAAAGCGCAGTCTATAGCATGGGCGTTAATCCGCGTAGACCATGAAGCCTGAAAACGTGCTGTATTTGTTGTTGTTTCCTCCGTGTGCTTTGCCCCCATCCAGTTTAATATAGATCTCATCCCCGGGCTCCAGGTGTAATATCGCACTGTTGCTGGCGTAGTCATAGTTCTGATCTGCATCCTGTGCTATTGCACTTGCACGCACCTGCAAGAATTAATGATGGTTCATATTAGATGACAGAAACACAGACAGACTGCTAATAATGTTCACTGCTACACTCTTATATCTCTATTTATTTATCAATGCATTGTTAAATTTACTCTTTTTTTTGCATCCTTAACATTTACATGTTAAGTGGGTGCATATTTTACTATTGTACATGCAGTTGGTTTACAATTTGGTGAAAAATTGTAATTTTTAAAAAATAATTATTTGTTTTTTTTATCCACTGCTATAATTATATACGTTATAATGACTAATAAAAAAATAAAATCAATATTAAAATAAAAATGGCAATCACACCCATGAGTTGGATAGCTGTGTTTATACCCTACCTGGTTATTCTTACACAGATCAGCCCACATGCTGGTTCCATCACCACCTCTCATTAATACGTGATACACGAAAAAGTAGATTCCCGGGATGGAGCAGGTGAATTTACCGGTCGACGGGTCATAGTGGTTACCCAAGTTGGTGACCACATCGTCAAACTTGAGCACCTCGTAGCCCTCATGTTGCTTCTTAAGTCCGGCATAGAAAGCGATCCTGGGGACGGTGCTGTACGTTGCTGCGCTTATGACACCGGTGACTCCGGGCGGACCGGGTAATCCGGGCGGTCCAGGTTCCCCAATGACACCCGGTGGACCGGGAGGTCCAGGCGGACCCGGCAAACCCCTCGGGCCGATCCTTCCCGAGCGCCCAGACTCCCCTTTCGAACCCCGAATAAAAGTTGGTGGCGACTGAACTAAGCGGTTATCGTGGGGATTGTCCGCCGGTGCTGAGGAGGGAGACTTGGTTCCGTATGGATCGCACACCATGCGACAAGCACCGAGCATCTCATACCGTGCATCAGATCCTGCCGCGCTGACCAAGACCGGGATAAGAATGACGAGCACCAGCACCATGACAACACCCAGCACGCCCGTGGCGATGACCCGCGCTCTCACGCGCAGCCTGGACAGCACCGGGCGCGCCTCGCGCTGCGATTTACCCGCAATCTTGTTCTGTGCAGGAAAGACACCAAAATTAAAAGTTAAGTTTTCCCTCAGCTCCAGTAAGAGTGAGTTATTCACTTTTCCAATTAAGATGTTATTTCCTGAAGCGTTATAAACTTCATCTGAACGTTCAGAAGTTTTTGTGTTTGTGGAGAAGACGAATGAGACACGATCGAAAGAGAAATGAAGAGATTGCATCGCATCCCTGATATCACACCTGGGGTGGGAGGGACAGACAATCGTGTGCTAGTGTGCACGGGCGGGAGAGAGATCTTTAAAAATGTGTAAAGATTTATTCAATAATTAGAGAAAACAGTTTGTTGGCAAGCTAATATACAGTGTCACTAAAATGTATTCTATATACTGTACAATAGAATATTAAGATAGTCTATTAAGAATTAGAAACAAAAGGTTATTCGGACACTTTCTGGTTTCAGACGGTAGTGGACAAAAAAATAGTAACGGGACACCTGTGGTTAATGTGCTAGGACCGTGGCCCCTTAAAATGAGGTGACTTCATTTGTCCCCTAAAATGACCCATGGACCAATGCCCTTGGTTTGATATCTATGCAATAACATTCAAAGCTTTTAAAATGTTATCTAAGATAACTACATTTTGTTTCATTTAATTAAAGAATGGCCAAAAAGCTTTTTATTTCATTTAGGTTATTGTTGTGTTGCGTTAAAGGCATTGTAGTATATTATACATCCTTACAGAGTCCATACAGAGTCTCTCTTTGCCCATTAATCAACTACAGAAATATAATCAGTGGCAGAAAGGAGAAAGTCTTTATTGTAGCAATACAGATTGACAGTTCCTCATAGTGTCATCTTCACTGATATCAATATGACCCAAATTAATATATTCTTGTCCAACAAACCTAAAGCAGGATGTTAAGTGTTTGTGAATGAGAGAGATTTACATTAAGGGCTGCCTGAGATTTTGGCATTGTGTTGATGCCACTTTGTCAAAACGACACCTCTCTTTGTGGACCATCCAGCCTGTGAAATTCCTCAAAATGATGAATTACTGTAAAACAACACCGATCTTTGTTTTCTCTCTGTCCAAACAATGTATTGTTGTGATGAAGTTTAATACCTAAATGTGAGGGTGTCTTTATGTTACAAAAGAGATTATTAAAGCAACATTGGATAATGTTGACCGAACGTGTTCTTGCACGTGTTGGTCACAAGTTTGCATAAGAGGCTCACGGCTTTCATTTCATGCACCCACACCTCCTGTACTGTATGTACACAGACAGACACAGATGCACCGGTGCACACACACCTCTGAGTCAATGAGGACTTGTGTTCTGTCTCGGCCCCTCCAGCTGGCACTTTCAGTGGCTTACTCAGCGTGATTGGACCATCACTGCTGATCATGACTCAACTGCCATCTTCAAATGCACAGCAGTGCTCCAACTGACAAAAAATACAAAACAACTTTTTTTGCCACTTCTATGTGTTTACGATGTGTAGACTTTCTTCTGAGGAGGCAAGGTAGACTTATATTAAAATGTCTCCTTTGTTTTCCTTTAGGTTTGTGTGTTCCTAAAGTGTGAGATCCTAAAGTGTGTGGTGAATGTGTCCAGGTCGCTGTGATTGGCTGATTATTGTTTGCAACCAGTCTGAAAATTGAAACAAATAGGACAAACAAATGGAAACAATGGATTACAAAGTGAATAACTTGATAATTTTCAGTTACGTCCAGTTCAGTTTGATTAAATTAAAAAGGTGACTTTTAATAATCATATACTTTATAATACATCGTATTACTAATTGTAGCAATAAGTATACAATACCATAAATATACTTGTCACTACAGTATGTCACTATGTTATTTTAGTTGTTAATTTTGAAACAATATTTAAAATATAATTACTAAAGTAAACATGATAACAATATTTTTTAAAATACATAAAGATTTTGATGTGAAATCTTGGTTTTCATAAACATTATAGTACTATAAATTATAATATTATTGTATTGGTTGCTTGTTGCCTGTTGGTTGTTGTTAGTGTAAATTGTGTTTCATATATCTTTAATCTGACACCAAACATGAAATGAAACTGGAACATGAATTTAGTGCACATTAAAGTAAAAAACTTAAAGAGGAAGAAACTAAATTTCTCTTATCACTAACAAGCTGTTTGTTTTTGTTAGGAGGGGCCTCTTGGTGTACAAATGACATTGAAAACCTTTTTAAGGAAAGATTCCACAAGATTAAGCACAGAATGAAATGATGATTGAAAAGCAGACAGGTACAACAGTGAAGCATCCAGCATTTCTGCAAGTCGTGAATAAAACATGTGCGTAGATCCTCATGGCAGGCTGACCAGAATCAGTCTTTTTTAAGCGAGGTTAATGAGCTCAACGCTGCTCCATCAATCTACAGTCTATCATCTGTCATCTTGTGCATGAAATACACATAACAGATGCAAAAACGGAGCGAGACTTGGAAAACAACAGCCTTCAGCTAAGTGATAAATGTTCTGCACCTCCACATCTAAGCTCTGTAATTATCTTTTTAAAAAACATACTGCTTTTGTACTGTTTTAATGCATTATTCATCTTTATTCATTATTATTAATTTATTTATAATTTATTAATGCCATTTGTATTGTCTAAACTCCAGTTCATCCAGGTGCAATACCATAGGGCATTTCTTTACTGCAATTTTCTGAAATTGAAAAATTCTGGGCACAACAAACAATTGGTGGATATGAATATAAATGTGATTTATTTAGAGAAGAGCAAAAACCAAAGAAATCTCAACTGCTTGCAACAGTTTGACTTCTCTTTTTGTGTGCAACTAAATTGGGAAGTCAGCATCATATGATTTGGAATGTCACATGATTTTCAAAGCTGCTATAATGCCACTACATAAAAAATATAAATAAATATTGGCATATTTGTTTGTTGCATGATTATCCAGCTAATTAATATCTAAATGTTATATCAATAAATGCACATTGTTCTTCAACCTCAACACAAATCTTTGTTCACATTTTTTACTTATGTAATATGACTTAATCCTAAGTAAAACCAGATTTCAAATGACAATACTAGAATAGAGCAAACCATAACTTTTATGGTTATAACAATTTGGGGGATTATCCCCCTTGTGACAATTCTAGGTAAAGTTTTGATCATCCTGGTGGTTGTACCGATTATCCAATTTTTCTGTGGTGTCGCTCTAATCACACATCATAAATAGTCAACATGTTGAATATCAGAAATGTTGTTGTGTGGGGAAAACTCTGATGACAAACACACACAGACACACACTAACACACACACACACTGTAGATTGTCATATGGCTTGAAATGATACCCAATAGGAAAGTGAGTTTGTGACAAATTTAACTCACCTCCAGATCACACAGTAACACAGTCCATGTTCACGCCACCTCCACGACTTCAACCAAACCTTTTTTCTGTAAAAAGCAGTCCGAATAGTACTACTGCCATTTCTTCATAGCCATCATCCGCCATGTTTGTTTACTGTGAAGACATAAAGTAACCTGCAATTTTATGTTTCGAACAGACATGCAAAAGTTACAGATTGCATCTTTCAGAAAGTTTACTAAAACAATGCCTGAACAACTGGTATCTGGTTTTTGGTTGAAAAGCTGTATTGGTTATTATGCCGCCTAAGTGACTTTAACAGAAAAGTCATTGCAAAGATGCTTCAGCCATGTTCTATCATCCAATGACCTGTGACCTCTTCAACAAGTCCATTCTTTGTTGTGCTTCATCTATGTCCCCTTTCACTCACTCTATCTATGACTAATTGTTTCTATTGTGGTCTTTGTTAAGTTTTTCACTCTGCAGGTCTGTGGCACCAGGCCTGAGGCAGAATGGAGGGAGCAGATGAACAGAAAGGAAGAGTAGGTGCGACCGCACCATCACCCCCTCAACGCATGGCCTCTTACTGCGCTGCCACTCACTCCTGCAGAGGGATGATTAACTGTACTTATGTAAGCAGCCAGAGCTTTATTTACTTTAGAATATTCTCACACCCTATACAAGCGTGCTTATGGATCCTGAAAATCATACTTCTTTGGCTGAGACTATTGTGAAGCATTTGCGAGCACTGGCATACAAGCATGTTAACTAATATCGGTCGTTGTAAGTTTTAAAGACATCCATTTATATGTTTTGTTTTTCTAGATCTGCTTGTTCTCAACATGGTCTCTGGAAGCTGAAGTCTAACCCAGAATTTTGGGTTTAAGAACAATGATAGCTAAATTAGACATACAGTATGTAAATATACTCATTAGGTATGAGTATGTCATACCCCCCCACTGTCCCCTGAACAGGTAGAACATAGCTAGAAAAATGTATATTTGTTATAGAAATCACTAAACATTAAGACTGTCTTGTGTTTTAGTTGTTTTATCTTAATTTAATGCTTGTTTTATCTTATTTTAAATATTTGTAAGTCATCTTGTAAGCTTCTTTGAGGTTTTTTGCGCTCAATAATTATTATATACACTCTTTATTTTCTCCTAAAACAAACACCAACATCTTTGGCTTTGTGGACAAAGACGTAATGGGCTGCAGAGAATGTTGTGACACAATCGACAAATCTTTAAATGTAACAGTTATGATCAATAGATTTAGTCTTTTATTGATTAATTACTTTGTGAACTCCTCTGACAGTGGGCAAGCAAAGAATTGAATAACCTTGATACAAGGGAGATTTATCACCATGGTAACCAGATAATTTTCTCAGAATATCTTGTTAGCATACTTTCATGTCTTTAATCAATAGTTGTCTGTGCATAATGCCTTTTATAATGTTGAAAACAAACCCATTAGGCCTTCTAGATGCATCAAAACATTTTTTGTCAAAATAACTATTTTGTCAAAACAAGTATTTTTTTCTTTTCATTAAAAAAGTTGGTTACACTTCGCATTAGTGTCCTTGTTACAGTGTATTATATATTTAAGCACATGAGTAATATTTAATAATAACATGTACTTATTATTGTGCTATGATTAGGGTTTGGTTTAGGGTTAGTTAAATGTAATTATGCCTTATTTATTATTATTACTAAAATAAAAATAAAGTGTAAAATAAAGTGTTACCAAAATGTTTTCTACCTAAAGAAATATATGTATATTACTATGTATGCAATTTATGTATATAATTTATATTATTATTTAGATTATTAAAGAAAAATAGTGTAAATCATACACTCTGATATCATACATACTGTAAATTCCAGTCATATCAATAACTAATCATTTGACCAGTAAAATTTTTCTACTGACCAGTCTTATTTTTTACTTACAAAAAAATGTGTCTAAGTAACAGGCCTGTAGGCTAACCTGGAAGTTAGCATCACACTGGCTCCCTCGACATAAAGCCAGTAGGATTTTTCCATGGTCCTTTGGATTATTCCAAAACAATAAACTGTGATCAACAATTATTTTTGAGATTTTTGGGCTTGGTGACATTTCAATACCTGTAATCCTATTACAGCCTTTTTCAAAACATGTAAAAGCTTTTAAAACAATCAAGAATGGGGAAGAACAGATGTGTTTATGTCATAGAATAAAATGGAAAAAATGTTGAGCTTGTGTTAACCACAGACCTTATTTCAGGTGTTTAATCAGAAACCCGTTCAAAAAAATCCACTGACTTCAGGAAGAGAGAACCAGAAGTGCTAAAATGAAAACTTATTTCAAGGTTGTGGTGTACAAAAATACTGAAACCTTTTTTAAATTTTGTGTTGTTGTTTCCATGCACCATCAGTTTAAGTGTAAGATGACTACCCCATATCTGCCAGCATAACATAAACATTAACATTTTCCTTATAACGTAGGGGGAGTAAAGTAAAACTAATTTAAATTGAGGATTCTCTTTCTAAAATACTGTTTATATGCAGTTACTATAATCAATGAAAAGCAAAGAAAATACAAGTCATTCTATTATCAACTACTTGTAGTGTTGTTGTGTTGCTCTGTATCTATAGCCACTGGAGTTGTTTGTGCTTATGTAATGGGTGATCAAAGACCCTACTGGGTGTTAGCTGCTCAGGACTGGCACACGTTCTCACCATGTCTCTCTCCTTCTGTTGTCCATGACAGAGGAGAAGCATTGCTAATCTGCCACAAACAGAGCAACAGAGACTCCTAAATAGATCAAGAGCTAGAGGAGATATAGAAAACATGTATGGAGCATAACAGAGAGATTAAGAGAGAAAACAATCAAGAAAAAAGCATTTACAAACACCTTTTGTTTGTCTCACACAATGAATGGGTCATAATTCTCATGCCTTGCATGGAATACATTTCCATGACAAAGTCTAAACCCACAGATTACAGGTTTATTTTAGTCCCGTGCCTAAAATAATCTCCATTCATGACATGCATGGGTCTCCAAAATGCATGTGGATCACCATTCTATGAACATCCAGTCTTATATTTCAATGCTGAAGATCAATGGGAAACTTATGAGCAACTTGCCTCAGATTACAATGTAAGTTTGCAGGGGAAAACAGCACACACCATTACACACTTGAGTGTGAGGCTGAGGTGCCAGTTTTGAAACCCAGTGAACAATAGAGCTACTGATTGCCATTTTGCTTCTCGTGACTGTTTGTTAGGGCTTATTCCCATAATGGCATGAGTCTGACTAAATGCACGGCTTAATTGTAATGTTTAAAGGAACCATGCTGAGAATGGGAATGAAAGCAAAAGAGTGACTAAAAGGTGAGAAAGAATGATGAATGATGGAGGTTAAGGCGACGTCTGGAACATGAAGTCTTTGCAGTCTTTTTACATTTTTATACTGGTATGAAATGATGGTAGTGTGACTCAGTTTCACAGGGGATAGAATTTAATAGAATGACAAATAAAATGCTACAATGGAAAGCCACAGCATACTTTCTCACACTGTATAAAACGGTAACAAAAACCATGTAATTTCTGGGATTTAAGACTGTTTTGTTGGATCAGATTTAAATGCTAATCACCAGACATTAAGACTGGTACTGAAAATGACAGCTGTTTAAGGATGTGGTTTTGGTGTGTGTGTTTGGCAGTACTGAAACCTCGCTTTTGATAGTGCACTCTTAAAAAGGTGTTTAAAAGGGTTCTTGTAGCAGTGCCATAGAATAACAAATGTTGGTTCCCCTTTGGTTCTTTTCAGAGTACTAAAGAAACCACTTCTTTCTTACCTTTTTTTCTGTAGAACCTCTATCCACAACAAAACCTTTTGTGCAACAGAAAAGTCCTGTGGATGTTAAAGGCTTATTGTGGGAATCCTACAGCCTGACAGAGAACCTTACAGGAACCTTTTTTAACAGTGCTGCTGTGTAAGTAATGTATCATGTCAAAATATGCTTGAGAGAGTCTTGGTTTTATTGTAAGACATCGGAAAGAAAGCGTCTGCTGATATCATAAATATAAATGTAACATGTTCATTTGGGAGGTGCAGAACACTGTGTCTTATCTGTGAGCAGCGGGCAGATTAGATCTGCCTCCGCTGTCACTCCCTGTTAAGACAAGCGCATCAAGATCAATCAGCGACCGGCAAGACATGCAGCATTTAGAGGCTTCCGTCATGCGCAAAGACAAAGTCAACGGGTGGCACGAACAAGCTGCGGTTTAATTCAAAAGTCAGCTCTACCTCGCCATCACTAACATGAGCTGACAGAGGGCAGAGAGAGTATGTTAGATCAAACTCAGATCTTGCGCTCTTTAAAGTGCGCATAAACACAAACGCCCAGTGTTTGTCCTGAGATCAACATACAATATCAGTTCCTTTTTATTAAAAGAAAGAAAAAGAAAACAGTGTTGTGTATCACATGGTATCACATTACAGTATAAATCTGATATATGAGTGAATGTGATGAAATATTTCTCTGCTGTAAACTGTGACTATGGATCTCAAACACAGAAATAAACAAAAATTGCAGGTCTTTATTAAACTACCTGTAAAGTTTGGTACTTTCAACGGCCCTTGTAGGCAAATTAGTTTACTGGCAGCTATCTTGAAAAAAAAAACGTTTCTAGCTTTAGTTATGAAACTACATTTACATGTAATAATTTGGCGATCTAATCTAAATTGACTTATTATCCAAATGAGGAAGCATTAAATATTTTCCCTTGGCAGCCAGCAGTAGCCTAATATACAAGCTACAGTCAGGCTAAGTAGAGCTCCAATATATTTTTTATAGTTCAGATTTCCAGATTGAATGTTATTAATTTGTCTGGACAGGCATCCATCCCTCTTATACTATCTCTGATATACTGATATCTCTCTATATATCA
>JAZGTK010019056.1:0-11559 GCA_036877625.1 Ambastaia sidthimunki | reverse complement strand
ATTAAAACAGGTAAATGTAATTCACCACTGAAACGTTTGGTGGCAGGGGAGAGGCCCAGCAGAATTTTGCCCACAAGGGGCACTGTTTATATAGAGTACAGTAATTATAATTTCAAAACCTGCATGTAGCAAATTCTGCATTTGCTATCATCTTTTCTTTTAAATCTGTTCTAAACACGCACACACACACACACACACACACACACACACATGCATGAGTAAAACTGAATGTAAAGCATTTTGTTTCTAAGTAAAATATTTTCAGTAAATCAGTTTACACTTAATTTTATATTATTTTCCTGTGGATGTGAATGTTATATTGTGGTGAAATTTGGGCAAATGTTGGTGTAAAGCACCATACCTATTTAGGATTATCTAATGATTATCTAATGAGATTAAAGGATTAGGGCATTAGGAAGAGTGTAGACTCTTGTCAGAAGGACTGTGACATACATTGTAATGGGTGATCAGATCTCTGCATGACAGCAAACCTTAAATAACCTTTTTGTGAACATCCACACAAGTGGAATGAGGTGAGATCATGAATGCAGGCATTTATCTCCAAAGTGGTACTTTAGGTTTGTCAAAAGACACAGAATACAGATGAGATTAAAACAAAAATGATCAACGAAATGCATGAAATTGTTTGTTTTATTGACTCATGCAGGTTGAGGACTGTTGTGGTTTCGCTTCAGATGTTCTTATTAGCAGAAACATTAGCCCACTGTACTTCTATTGAAGAGTATGTGTACATTTTTGCTAAGATATGATTACATTCACAAACAAAATCCAAAAATATATTTAAAAGGAAATTGTGCACAAAGATGTTTAACATATAACAAGAAATCAAATCAATCCAAACACACACACACACATGCAGGAATCCACACATATTCAGACACATCTCAAACACACTTTTCCCCTCTTTTTTACATATAGATGCCTGCTTTCATGTATTGACATGCAGCCGGTTCAAATCAATACAAAATATACTCTCACCGTGTGAAACAAATTGGATTACACATGCAAAAAAGACCTATTTATACATATAAACAAACTTAAATAGACACGCCTCATGATGAAATGTGTTAGACACACTTCATTGTATAGTAGTATAGACTGACAGAAGTGCAGAAACAGATAGGAATGCAAAAATGTTTATGTGCGTGAAAGACTGTGTTTAACCCGTGTGTGCATATGTGGGTGTATTGGACAGGAATGTTAGCTTGTGTTTAAGATGCATGTAATCTACATTTTGGTATAGATCCTCTTCAGTTATAAAGCCACATAAACAGAAGGAGAAGGGATTTAAACTCCTCTCTTCAGAACTAATGCACACATGCAAAAAAATTCCAGACACCCCAAACACACAAGATCATGCCATAGACATCTGCTTTAAAATGATGCAGAATCATTTTTAGAATTTCGCCCATTTCCTAAATTAATATAGAAGCACATCAAGTGCTGAATCTTTCTCTGTTTTACAAAATTAATTCCTTTTCTCCTCAATATTATTTAATATATATTTTTTTAAATTCAATAAATAACTCCTTTAGCTAAGCATGCAATTTAAATGTTGTGTCAGAAAATACCATATCCAAATCACACAATTTATATTTTGTGTCAGAAAATAACATTTTCAAGTCACACATGCAATCACTCACAAAGACACTGATGTACACACATAAAAGCACACAACCACACAACCATGCTAACTCTCTACAACCTTGCTAATGCAGTCAGTCTCTGGGTTTTTAAAAGCAGAAATTATTTTAATCTTTTCTGTTATTCTCTACTCTGTCTTGCCTGAGGATTCTTGCCTATGTCTCTTTGTGCCTTTTGCGCACAGTTGTACACTCTGTTGTATAGGTGTGTGTGTGTGTGTGTATGTAAAAGAAAGGAACACACATTCTCCTGTTTAATTTATGGAGTTGATCCTGAGTTTGAAGGAAACACGTCCCGCAAACTTGTCTCGTTCACTGCCTTCAGGAATGTTGTTAGCGTTGATTTTACACTCCACGTTGACGTCCTCATTTTTGGTAATGTTAAGGAACTTAATTGCCACTAGTGGCTGGGAATAGTTTACCTGCAGTACAAGCAGACAGAGAGAAAGAATGGATCTTTGCATTGAATAAAATTTACTGAAGAATATTGAGTGTTTTAAATGTGTAGGATGTGCGCATGTGTGTGTTTGCTTCTGGCATGTGAGTGTAAAGTTGTACCTGGGATTTCTTGCCGTAATATGGGTAGTACATGAGATTGAAGGTTCCATTGGGGGGAAAGTACAGCAGGTTACCAATTTTATCTGTGTCATCAACCTATAGGGAGGGAGGGGGCATTGTGAGTTAACCTCAGCATTTAATCAGAGAGTATCAGCCTGTTCTAATACCAAAACTGCTATTCCTAAACTAAATATTTGAAAAAACAAATCACCCCTTGAGTTGATCTTATGCTTGAATTATGTAGCATATGATCTGATTGTATAAGAATCATTTTTTCTTTCATCACTAAGGAACACTAAAAGAAATAATATTTTTTGTTTTGTTACAACCCCGTAACAAAACAGCGTCTATGATAAGGAACATGAATTCTCTGCCTCTGTTAAGCATTCTCTGTTTCTAAGGCTTAATCAGCTCTATCAAACCAGTTCTTCATTCTTACCCACTCATCTTTCCCAACTTTGTATTTCTGACAAGAATGGAGGGAGAAAACAGATGGAACACACACAAAAAACAATCAACAATGAAATATAAAATAAGATGAAGGCCAATGGTTGCAAAACAACAAATGTTGAGTAAACACTGAAACAACACTGAAAACTACATACAAGTAAATGACAACAATACAAAAACAGATGAAGGAATGGGGGTGGATGATGAAGTAACAAACACATATGTTGAATGATCATGGGTTAAAAGAACTCGCTCATCTTTGTTTATTCTTGACTAAGTGTGTATCAATGAATTAGGCCATCAGAGTCTCTGGTGGCAGCTTTTCTCAGATAAAGGCCTCAGTTCTTATTACCAGCTAATTTAATCTGACCGTCTTGTTGAATGGCTCATGTAACTTTAATCTGAAATCAATCCTTTTCTAAAAGAGAAAAGGATAAGGAGAGAGAGTGTAAGACAGAGGGCAAGAGACAGGACATTCTCACCTTAGGACCACATGTGACAAACGGAGCCTGTTTGTTCTGCCCAGGTAACAGACCAATTACCTGCAAAAAAGAAAAACAGATAAATGGACAGACAGAAAGACATTGAAATAATTGATTCTGATCTGTCAACTGTGGAATTTTTGTATAATGAGCACTGAACTGTATATTTGACCATTGTTGTCTCCTGTATCACTCTGCAGTATCTCTCTTTTCATATTGATGCATTGGGGTGTCACTGCACTAGCTACTATTTATTTTAATATATTGTGAGCATAAAAACTTTAAAAGATAGTCAAAAGCTCTGGAGTCTCCAGTTAGAGCAAGTAAACAAAAACATGTCTCAAGAACAACAAAATGAGACACAAAAAGCTGGATGAACGGAAATAGGTTAGCTAACAAGCCCCTTTCTCAAGATCCTCAACTCCTTTAGCATAAAATACTTATTTTGTGATAATGACTTGCTGTCTGTACTGTCTTGCTATTTAACTCTATCTCTCTTTTAATCCCTGCTCAACTTTTCCATTATCAAATATGATGTTTTTGACACAAATTTTACTCCTTTATTCAACAGTTTATTCATTGACTTACGCGGTTGAGCTTGATGATGATGCAGGGCTGGCCATTGTCATAACCATAGTAACGATCGTTGATACCCGAGCAGCTGTCCAGGATGGAGCGTTTAAACTGGCAGGAACGCTTAGGAAAATTTTTCAAACTTCCAATGTCCTCCTGGATGAAGTATTGATCCGGTTTACAGTTGATATTTTTCTGGGTCTGGACTGAGTCATTGTAAGCTGCATAAATAAACAATAGGACACTGTTCAATGAAATATAATACAGCAGTCTTAACCTTCACCTTTTTAAATATGTTTATTTAAAGGAATAGTTACAGTACTTGACATCTTATTGTAGAATGATCTATCTGCATTGAGGTATTTACATTACCCTGTATGAAATTTATTCAGTTTCACATCAGTAAATGTTACCTAATCATGTTGATCTAAGATCTAGGGGAAATTAGTTACCGCCCCCAAGCTTTGGAACAGTCTCTCTATTAGAATCAGCTCCTCCCCTCAGTAACTTTTAAATCCAGCTTAAAGGACCATTTTTATTCCTTAGCTTTTTATACTGTCTGTGGTTGTACAGCGTGTACTTTTTGGTCAACAGCCATTTTTTTTAACAGTAATTCAAATCAATTATCATCTTTTTTGTTAATTGTTTTCATTCAATTTAAATTTGTACACTGTATTTTATTTTCTTTCTATACATGGTTGTAAATTTGCTTTGCTTGTTGTATAGGTAATTGGGTCAGGCTTTAAATGTGCTTTATAATAAACATTATAACATACTCTGTGGTCTGTGCACACACACACACACACACGCAACAATGTGTTACTCACGAGACAGGAAGTTATTGAGGGCCTGGACGTATCTTTCCCAGGTCTCTGTGTACTGTATAGTGTAAGTGAGCTCCAGTTGCTCCCCTTTGGGTCTGATCATCATGCCTACAAAGAAAAAGAATGCAGTGAGGATGTGTGTGCAGTGTGT
Organism: Ambastaia sidthimunki; assembly: GCA_036877625.1. Lineage (NCBI taxonomy): Eukaryota > Metazoa > Chordata > Actinopteri > Cypriniformes > Botiidae > Ambastaia > Ambastaia sidthimunki. The sequence goes on along the minus strand of JAZGTK010019056.1, from coordinate 6,857 downwards.
GTGGTTGTAATTGTAAATATACTCTATGTTTTGTGATGATGTTAAGTTGTTTTTGTATGTAGTACCTGGAGTTGCAAGTCTGTCCTGGTATGTTGGTTTGTGATCATCAAGTGTCTGCAGCATTACATACATGGTGAGAGCAAACAAGCCACCCAAGAAAACGTAGAATGCCAGATAAAACAACAGGATCAGACCTGCACAAACACAAACATGTATTGTATTGAAAGTTTCTACAGAAACTTAACCTCAAAGAAAAAATTATTAAATATATATTTGATGACTTTGACCAAATAATGCTTTTTTGTTTCTCATGTACACTGTTTCATAACTGAGAAAAAAACAAGAGTTATAATCCTCTTAACTTCTCCCCCATTCATATATTTTTACAATCCATTGACTACACTGCTCTATAACACACTTTAACACATCCCGTACAGGAAGGTTATTATACAGTAAATGCTTGCTATTTCTCTCTCTCTCTCTATAAATATATACAATATATTTACATACATTTATATATACAGAATTGAAGTGCACTGTTTTGAACAGATCTAAATGTTTTAGTACATAAAAACATCTGTGTGGTCTATGTGAATGTTTGCACACAAGTATGTCTTGCAAATGTATGTTTTTGAGTGTGTGCATGTGTGTGTAAATTGGGTCTCTTTGGTGTAGGGGTGGATAGCAGGAGTGCATATGCCTGAGGAGAGCTAATTAAGCTACACAGGCCACCTGAACTCAAGGCAGTGAGGCCCCTGGGGACAGTTGATCAAGTTGCCTGATGTTGGGGGGGAGTATCTAATTTCTGCCCTCCTGCACTCTGAAGCTCTCTGCATAGACAGGCTTTCACTGATCAATAACACTCTACAGGTTACTCTACAGGCTAGTATTACACAGACAGGACACTCCTGGTGAATAACAGAGAGTGAGTGTGTGCTAATGTCTAGAAAAAATGTCACCTAAAATTAAAAATGAAAAAGGGTGCAAACGCTGTGTAAGAGAGAAAGTCAGAAACAATACGGCGTGTGTGTTTTCGTTTCAAATCATTGTGGTGGGACCAGCCATACCAAACAATGCCTATTTGGAAATGTACAAATGCTAAAAAGGTTTCTGTGAAGGATTGTTTGTACAATAAAAGTTATTATGTCTATAGAAAGTCCCCACAAAGCATAGAAACTTAACGTGTGTGTATATACGTGACTGTATGTGTGAAATAGTAAACTGACTTATGCACGGATACTAATGAAGCTCAAAATGATCGCAATGCCTACAAATAACAGTCTCCTTCCTCTAGGGAAGAGCTGAGGACACTGAGTACTGAGTACACATTACTAGCTGAACTTTCAAGGTAAAAACAGGCTATTGAAACCTGATTAGCTGTGCTGGCTCTTTTCACAGTCTGTGTGTGTGTGTGTGTGTGTGTGTGTGTGTGTGGCAAACACTGCACACAGTGAGAGTGATACAGTATCTGTGTGCTTTTGTTTCTTTATCTCCCTCATCCTGATGAAAGTCAGCGTGCCTCTTTCAACTCTCAAATTCAAACGCAACCCGAAAGAGCACGAGAACGTTTCTGCTGTGATCTGCTACTTGCGTGTTCTCATTCATTAACACAGACAGGAACCCCACAAACAGCCTCTTCAGATCTGCTACGAGTGCTATCAAACACAACTTCAGAGGAACACAGACCTGTGATCAAAGGAAACAATATGTCCCCTCTCATTTTAAATATCAATGCCTGTTTGGGCAAGAACTTTATAGTGGGTGTGTATAAATAAACTTTATATGCTCCCTAGAATGTATATAAGCCCGTTGATGCTATAGCATCTCTATGACTTTACAGATGATTTATTTTTTAAGTCTTATGCTTCTTTAAAATGGGAGTATTTGAATTATTTGATCTTGTTTGCTTTAGAGTTGTACGTCTCAGGAGTGGTTTAGAAATTAAATTACAGAAGGGATGTTTAGCAACAACATGGGGACATGCATGCTATAGCTTTTGTATGACTCTGCAGGGGGCTGTACTGGAATCAGATTTAAGTGGTTTTATCTGATGTATCGACCTCTTTCCACCAAACATGGATACGTTTCAATAACAAACACAGCTGTTTAAATGTTGCTCCAGGTTTTACTGTCCTCAAAAGGTTGCTATTAAGCTCCAGTAATGAGGATGTACTTTGTTAAAGAATCTAAGCATACCCAGCTTCATTCTAGTTTGGGCACAGACAAAAATAGACTAATTAAAGAGTCTTAGAGAGAACTCTGTCTTAACTAGGCAGATAGTCCTCAGAGCATCCCACACTGAGCTCTATCTATCTATCTATCTATCTATCTATCTATCTATCTATCTATCTATCTATCTATCTATCTATCTATCTATCTATCTATCTATCTATCTATCTATTTATCTATCTACATAAATCTCTCTCTCTCTCTAACACACACACACACACACTCCAAACATTTCATAGATGCCAAACACAAAGTTCCCAGAGCAAAATGTGCTGGCATAGATAAAGTCTTACATTCAGTTATTTAGCATTTCTCAAGCACACACAAACTATCGCACAGCACTGAGTTATAGATGCCCGAGGGCCAATTCTGCACTGCCACAGTTTTAATGCTATAATGCTGATTGAAAAATACCCACCATTGTAAATTAATATATGGCAGTTAAATAGATTGCATCAGCCTTACCAAGGGAACCAATGAGCGTATTAGAGAAGGATTACACTAATTCACAACCCCAAGCACACACTCGTAACGGCCTTTGACTAGATTAAATTATTCCAGTGTCAGTTTGTCACAATATGCACAGGGATAAAAGAGAGGTTTTAGTCCACTTGTAATGGTATTCAATCAGGTAGTATATATAATTAATTATATAGGGAGGTGACTTAGGGGTTTGCATATGTTTAAAAAGTTTAAACAAATTGAGAGCATAAGTCAAAATATAAATTTCCCTCGCCTGCATTTAGATGTATCGGCGTCTGGTGTTGTTTTCTCATTGGTTAATAGAGCGCATCCAACATTTCAATCAGCGAATTACAGCATAAGACAGAGATCGGTAAGCGCATTTATCCAAATCTAAGAGATGTCAAACATTGTAGTCATTTAAACTCTCGGTGAGCCAAATTAATGCAGTTTAAAGCTTCAGAAACGCGCAGCACAGAGGAAAGGAAAAAGAGCATGTGACGCATTAAAGGCAGAAGTGCAGCCCACCGGCACACGAGCGCCGTGTAGAACCCTGGAGTTTAAGCACCTCGGACAGCGACAGTTTTCTTTGTCTTTGCAACTTCTTTGCACTGAGAAAGTGACGCTAGCTATACTAACGATTAGAAGTAACATTTTCATCTTTAGAAGCTTACAAATACATTATAAACACCATAGTCGTACTATTTAGAAATGTTCATGTTTACAAAGTTTAATCATGCAAATGCTCTGTAGAACCGACTTACCCCAGCTGCCAGCGGTCCTGCCGCAGAACTCGCGGGTTCTTGGGTTCCAGAAGAACTCTTTCCAATCGCTCTTCTTATCATCCTTTGCCATTTCTCCTGAAGTCCTTGACGGAATAAATATGCACTCACAAAGTTAAAGCCCCTGGGCTAACACTTTCTTTGAGAGTAATAAATATCTGGGGATGCAAGGATGAAAAAGTGGAGAAACGGTTAAAACGATCTTGTAGGTCTGGATAGTTTAAGAAAAACTAATGCGGTGGGGATAAACGATTCTCAAGACACTCTGTCGAACCCTGAGCACTATAATTAAAGGCGGTGTGAGAGAGAAAAAAATCTCGTCACAGTTTGCAAGCAACAGAGGTTGTCTGGCTTTCTCTGTAAAGCCCGGCGTTCTGCCCACCCACCAATGCAACGCGCTTTCCGCAGAGATAGCGGCAGTGCAGCAGGAATGTGCCGTTACTGCAGTATATCAAGCTCCTTCTGCTCAGCCACGATCACCCCTCCCCCTCAGACAAAACACCTCCCGACCCCTCCCAGTACGAAACGCAAGTCACTTTTTGACCAATGACAGGACCGTGCGGCCTATTTAGCCCTGCCCTTCTCAGCAAGGGGACAAACCAAGCCTGTGATAAAAGAGACTTGTGGGGGCATCCTTCATCTCAGGCGGCCGTTTCTAAGGAGACGCTTGCGTGCCCTGCCATGGGAAGTCTCAAATGATGTCAGGTCAAGCCTGCTTTTAGGATGTGTTTGATGTGCGAAGATTCCCAATAGCCTAAAATTATCAGAGGGAATTGTGCAGTTCCATTTCTTCTAAAACAATATCGCAGGAGTGAAATAACACTGCCGGGGCGAGGGCAAGTAATACAATTTAGCCTACAGTACGAGGCAGCATATGGATTTTGAATAAGAGGTTTTAACATTAGACTGTGATATTACAGGATTTATTCAATCATTAATTCATTCAATTAGCTACACTATATAACCAGTGGATATGAAAAAACTTTTGTTCTGTGAGGTCACGGTGACAAAGTCCAGATGAATATCAGCTCAACACGACAGGATATATTTCTTTGAAGAATCTCTACAAAATGGTGTTGGTACAAATTGTAGCTTATTCTAGTTGAGTATTCCAGTCAATTACAGTAGATTACAGTGTGATTGGCGCCCCCTATGTTTCACATTAGCGTAAGTAAGGTTTTCACAGACCGTGTTCTAATGTTAATGTGGCAGAATTTCGTACTGTGAAATGGGATGTTGAATTTAAGTGAATTAGTAAAAACATTATTGTATCAGACTGTTATGCCAGTTAAATATGTAAGACAAGACAACATCTGAATCCATGTGAAAATGTAACAATCTCTTTCAATCTCTTCTCTCTCTCTCAAACACACGCTCACACCTCCACACGTGATGTTCTGTTCATCATATAAAATTTATTTCATGACAATATCAATGCAAATATAGCACTACAGTGATTTCCAAGGTACACCGTATCTTACCATACCAATATATTATGGCACTCATAATATGGCCACCGTTTATGTAGACACGCAAAGCCAACAGTTTCTGTAAACTAGTTTACCCAATAATATTTAAGTTACCCTTTCATCTTAATAAATTTCCACTAGATGATTATTATATCTGAAGTACAAACTGGGCACAATTTATATAGACTGGGACACAGTCCAACCTTACTGAATGTTTAAGGGAATTCTTCAAGAACTCCCAGCATGCATTGCACCAACCCTCTACTGTGGTCCTCTGTGCTGTTTGAAAAAGACTGTATTTAAATGGCCACATGGGTGATGCAGTGTTGCTATGAAACCCTGGTGTCATGGTGACAACATGTCAAAACCTTGTTAACATCACTGCAACGTTGCTTTCACATTTCTCAGTACTGTTGCCAGGGTGAGAACTGTACAGGTTGGTGTTGCAAACTATTCTAAAAATAACAACAACAGCAACTTTTAAATACAACCACCACAACAACTGAGAAACATTCAATTGCCAACAGTTACAGAAGAATCCATCCCCAGAATTCCATTCACACAACCTCCAAAAAAATGTATAAAAGATATACTCAAAATAATTAAACAAGAAAAATTAAATAACAACAATGAGGGATATGTAAGCAACAGTAGCAATTCAATAAAGCAGCAAAGTACTTTAAACATATCCAGATGTTATTCCAAAAAGCTGTGTGGATCTGTACAGAGACAGGAAAGTGTATCTGTGAGGGTATGAATGCAATCAGACTTAAAGGGACCTGCATGACACTAGGCGGAAAAAATGTTGGTGTTGGTCTAAGAGTGTACCTTTAGTAGAGAGGGCTTGCATTTTAGTGCTCCATTCAGAACAGTGTAGACTGGTAGCCACAGATAAAACTACTAAATTTCTTTATAAAACAATTAAACACCTTGTACCTTTATACATTATATGCTACAATATATTTGATTACAAGTATGAAAGTGGAAATAACTGCTACATAATCAATACAGTTGTACATGTTTATTTTACAGATTTTAACAATTGTTTTTTTGTTGATGTTATTTAATCTTAAGAGCATGTGTGATTTATTTTCTTTTGTGTGGAGAATTCCAGCATTTTTGAAAAGCACTGCTGTATGTTCTCAATTCAGCAGGGCACTTTAACTGTATATGTGCATGTGTATATGAGTGTCGGTCAAAATTTGCTTCATAAAGATGTTTCTGACAGTTTCAATCTGTCTGCAGTATGACATGATTGACAATGACCTTTCATATGATCTTACCATTTTTAGGCATCTTACCACCACAACCCCAGTTGATTGACAAAAAAGAATACATTTCCATTGACAAAAAAGAATACATTTCCAAAAGGTTTAACATGGCAGACGCTAGCTCATGATGTGGAAGTATGATCCAGATTAAATGTAAACGGGTACAAAAATGAATTTGATTTTATCTGAATACAATGAGACCTTGTGTTAAAGCGCTCTGTATTCCATACATTCTTTTAAATAAAGCTCTTTCTTTTGATCTCATTGGTTGCGATTTTTATCATGTTTTATGTGAATGTTACATGATTTGGCCAAAATAATGCAATGTAATCGATCCTAGATGTTATTGGTTATCTTTATCTCCATTGTGATTTATTAGATACGTTGGACTGGGATTAATGTAAAGATCAGTCTCCTGTTTTAACAAATATTGCTACAAAAGTCACATAACTTCTGCAAAACTGCTTTCTTCTGTTTGCATGTCAACGCATTTGTCAAATTGGCACACAGTCAATAGGCAGTAATTAGACAAATGGATCAAATGTTCATTTTTCTACAAACTACAACAGTACCACACAGCCCTTCATCATCCATAACTGGTTCGGAAGCATATGTAAGTGTACAATTGTGTTCTGTGTATATAT
>JAZGTK010019055.1:0-11560 GCA_036877625.1 Ambastaia sidthimunki | reverse complement strand
CTGCGGTTGTTTAGAAATAACAGCGTGTTTTTATGATGGGGTGCATGACAACAAAGGACTGTAAAATCATGGGCGTGTTGTTAACCATTGTGTTTGCTATTGATGAGATATAGGACTGTAGTCCATTTATTACATTGATCCGTTATTTGCAACCCCGCGGTGTTTTTTTTCAGTGATATCGTATATAAAGTGTATATAAATGTTATATTTAGAACAGACATCCGCACTTTGTGCATTATTTACAGGTGAGAAGCTGGTATGACATAACAGCATCATCGCCCCTGTCTTGCTATAAATCTGGTGTATTAAAGCACACAAATGTGTCAGTATTTATTTCATCTCATAATAGTTTTAAGTGCGATATCATGGTAATTTTAGAAAAGACATAAGCAGTATAAAAAAATGGATTTTTTATTATAAATGTTTATAATATCTGAAACTGGTTTTATGTGGCCATTTTGCGGTGTTAAAAAATGAATTGCAAACTCGTTAACCACAATTCACAAATATGGTTTTGTAACTATTATAACTATGATTTAAACAGTCTAATTTTTAGTGGCTGCCGTTGCTTAATCGTGAAAGTATTATTGTTTTAAATATCTAGACATTATACAAAGGGGTTTCACTCTTTTAAATCATTCAGTTATATTTCAAAGGGGTTTTCAAGGTCTCTGCATTTAAACTGATGCATTCATTTGGCACTTTGATCTATTCTGAAGTCCCTCTAACAGAGCTGAAGGTCTGATGGTTGTTATCACTTCAAAGCTTAACTGTTACCACATGATTTTACAATCAATATATTTTAGCAGGCATGGACATCAAATGATCCGTTTTGTTGATTTAAAAGTTCACACTGGTTTGTAATGAGTTAGGAAATTACATCTAAAACAATAAGTTTTAAATGTTGCTAAGCTGTTTACTTTCAATTATACATTTTGTGTATCTGTAAATCATATTCAAATCTTCTGGCAAAATGTTTTCAGACTGAAATGCAGTTTCTGGCTTAGCCCATTTTTAGACATGAATTTTTCATGCACATTATTTATTCTTCCCTACCAAGTCTGTGACCTTTTCCCGGTCTCTAGAATCGCCCCTGACGCTGAAGGTTTGGGTGAAGGATGCATTTAACCAGAAGTTCTTGAAAGGGGCTCTGGTGAGTGTGTTTGTAAATGGATCTCAGATCCTCTCCAGCCAGACTCTGGAGAACGAAGAGGTCACGGTTACTGTTCCATACCACCTCGGCTTGACCCTCAGTCTGGTGGCCAGCATGGAGGGTTATGTGCCCACCCAGCTGCCTTGGACAACTACCAAGATGCCCAGTAAGTCACTCAAATTATGACAATTTGCCATGCAGCTTTATGTCCAGTTAACAGATAGGAAATGTAATTTGCACTGTAAGATTATGTGTGTAACATTAATGTTGTAGGCAGACATGTCAGTCACATGCTTTATGCCTCACTAAGATGGTGTTAAATCTTTATAATTAGACGCAATAGCTGAGACAGCAAGTAAATGATGAACGGTTGTGATGCACACAAGTGCTACTGTTGTTTAACACCAATCGGCTGCCAATACAAGGTTTAAATGTTTTAATGTTGTTTTGTAGTTTTCTCTGTTATCACGATGTCCCTGCACCCTCAAACACAAGGAAACATCTGGCTCTTTGAGGACACTGTGCTGATAACTCATAAAACATCAGGTATGTCATAGAACATCTTTTACTCGATTGTCTGTCCTATTTTTCATTTGTACTGTTTTGACATCTGTTCAGACTGAGATCTGATGTAAAAAGCAGCTGTAAAAAGGATTTATTCAGTACCGTTATAAATATGAACTGTCACTGTAAAGCTTAAAATGATACCTATTCTAAAAATGAATATGAAAAAATAAACAATTTACTCACCCTCATGTCATTCCCAACTCATATGATTTTCATATATTATTTCTCTTACAGCAGAATTATGCTTAAATAAGTTTAAATATTACTGGGGCTCAACTGATTATTATATGCACCACCACAATTTTAATTGATTCACATTTTCAACGTTTTGAGACTGTGAGTCACTAACATTTTGCTTAGCATCTCCTTTTGTGTTCCACGGATGACAAAATGACTGGTTTTGAACAACGTATGTGTTAGTGAATGATGACATAAGTTTCATTTTGGTGTTAAGTGTTCCTTTAACAAGTGCAAAACAAGGTTGTAAACCAAACCTCTTCATGTGATACTGTGACACTTATTTTCTGTTGTATTTCTGGTGTGTAATTTTAACAGATCTGTCATTTCAACCAAGCGTCCAGTTTCCCAAAAACCTCCTCAGACTGCCTGAGAACACGACCATCTCAAAGCTGTCAGCGTATCTGACCGCTCCAGCCCTGCCGGCAGAAAAATACTTACATTTCTTTACTCTAAGTCACAGCGGTAAGAAACACACTGCGTAAAATGTTTGTGTAAATGCTGACGAGTTTCCTTTCATTCACATGTTATTGATATGTTAATGGAGAGACATTACTGAAGAGCAGCTTTAGTCAGTGAAAGCTACAAGGTTTATTACTGTTTAGACTTCATACAGTATTAATTAGCTGATGTTATTGATTACAGCATGTTACTGATTCGACAATATCAGGTTGCTTGGTCATTCAGACTTAAACAAGATCTAATATTATGTGTGATATCACATTGCAAACTATTGATCCTCCAGACCACACACACACACACAATTACAATTTTACTATAATTAACCACTTTTATTGTTGTATCACCCATTACAGGTTATAGAAATGTCAAGTTGAGCCCTTTGGTTATGATCAGCGCCCAGTTAGTTTCTAATGGACTTGAGGTTGACATCAGAGGCCCCATTCAACTCACAGTGCCACTGCCCTACCACACTTATTTACGGCCCTCCGACTCACTTCCTGCATGGACCTTTGACATGACCACAGGTAACAGAAACATTTCAGCATTGATAGACTGCAAGCCTGCAGATTCCAAAGCTGTATATCTTGTTAGCTTTGCCTCCAGGTCAACTTATTAGGGATCTGTTATTGCATACATGTACACAATTGTATGCAAGCTGCTCTCTGGTTAGAGAGGAGTGGCCAAGTTTGAATGTTAAATGTGTAAAAATCCAGCATAATGCACTTTTACATGACAGTTATGTCCAGCACTTATTGAGTTATTTTATCATAGGTTCCTGGGTGAATAAAGGTCTGGGCATTGTTCGGTCAGAGAAAAATGGACTGGTCTGGACTTATGTAGCACCTCATCTTGGTAACTGGATTGCTGCTCCATCACCATCCTCAGGTGAGAATCAGTATGTGTGTTTCCTGGGATTCGAACCCATGACCTTGGTATTTTCAGCACCACGCTCTACAAATTTACCTACAGAAACACCAGCCATTTGGAATTAAGATAATTACTGTAAAAATCACTCATCATCCCATGCAATTACCATTTTAACTGAGCATCAGAAAGCAGATGTTTTTCATCACCTGTTTTTACTTTAGCTCTGAAATCCATTAAACCTTCTCTTGTGCATTTGCAGCCCTCTAACCAGATTTGTTTGTGTAAATCTAGGTTATTTGGGGCTTGCAAGCTCAATGGATTTCATTTCCTACCACACATACCTTCTTGTGGGTATATTGGGAGGAACTCTTGTGATAGTCATTGGATTTTTATCTGTGATTGTATTTCACTGCAGGTAAGAGTTCATTTCACCACACAAACACTGGCTCATGAATACTATTGAATTTCACAGAATAGCATGACTTGATTATCAAACATTTTTTGTTTAATGTTAATTCATGGTTTCCAAAGAACTAAAGACATTTTTAGGTTCCTCTGACTTTTTATGAATGATAAAAAATATGCAGCAAGCCTTTCCTATCATTTGACAGAGATTTAAACCATGAAACCGGGAGAAGGAGATGGAATTCCACCAGGCTTACGGTACTAAAGAAAGACCAGACAACTTCCACCAGCTCTGATGAGGCTCAAGAACTGTTTTTCCGTAATGGCGACCGGTCTTATTCGATGGCTGGACGAGGCATTGGGCATGATGCGTCGGACTCCCCACGACACCAAGCCAACTACAACATTTATGTGGAAACTGTTGGCCGGCCAGTGGGCAATCTATATGAGAACATTGGATCTGTGGGATTAGAAAGCTTCAGAGCCCCAGTGTCAAATTTGTATGTTAATAGTGATGAAATGGCGAAACTTAGGGAAAAATCGGAACAGAACGCCTCATGCCAGGGGGGTGCGGAGAATGTCACTTTCAGCGACAAGCTGTTCCATATCTATAACCAGCCTGTGGCTATTGTACAGGCCCCAGAGCTGTTTAATTCCCAGGGACAGGCTGATCCTTCTGGAAGCAGATCCGCTACGTTTCCTCGGAATGGCATGGAGCATGGAGCTCAGACAGAGAGGAACTTAAAAGACAGTTTCACCCAGACGTTGCCCAAAGTCCCTCAGCAAGACAGTGACGAGCCACAGGCCCTCGAAGGAGCCCAGGCTGTTTCCATTAACCCCGGCCTATGGGGCCGCTACAGTCATCTCCTGGAATCTGTGTCTGTCCCGGGAACTTTGAACGAAGCAGCTGGAATGAGGCCTTTCCGAGGGGAACTCCAGGGAATATTGGAGCAAACCTTGCTAGAGCTCTCTAAGGGCAAGCCCTCCATTCACCCACCCCGCGCCTGGTTTGTGTCACTTGATGGTAAACCAGCAGCCCAAGTTCGTCACTCTGTAATCGAGCTTCAGGGACGGCACCGTCCAGGCAGCAGCAACGACACAAGCTTGGATTCTGGAGTGGACATGAACGAGCTCCAGCAACCTCTGCGAAGGAGCTTGGGGCCCTCAAGCAGCAGCATGGCTAGAATTAGTGGGAATCAAGAGCAGGACTTAAGCAGCAGTGAAATTGGAAGTCCAGAGGACATGTCCCTGAGGAACACCCTGGAAGGCAGCAGTTTAGCCATTCCCAACATCCCAGAAGACACCGCAGGGGACACCTCCAGCGAGTCCAGATCTACACCTCCCCCACGGAGGCTGAGGAAGGTTCGAGATAAGAAGCCAGAGAAGAAGACATCTCGACATGTGAGAGAGGAGAGAGCACAAACAAAGCACTAGCTGAATAATCTGTACATGTAGCTTTATGGCGTCTGATAAATGGCTTTGATCAAACTGCCTTATTATAAAATAATCAGGAAGAATGACTAAAACAAAATGCCTGTCTTATCCTGCCGTAATTCAGTCAGTTCTCATGGCAACTCTTCTGTTGGCTGTATCCTTTCACAAACTTTCACAGTCAGTGTTTTTACAAACTATGAACGTATGTTTATCTTCAAAACTACATTGTAAAAGTATGTATATACCAACATATTTTTAACTATTTGTTGCCCTCTATGTAGAATGTTTGTGCCCACAATTCTCTTCTGCATTCTAAAACACAATTGCAAATGCAATTGGTTTGGATCACTTGGCTGGAATCAGATTCTGTTTCTTTTTAAATTCTACAGATATTTAAATGTAATACACAAAAAAACTGCCACAGAGTGCCATGAACACAATACAATGATGGAATGAAATTCTATGTGATGGAATGAGAAAACTAAACACGGTAATCAACTATTTAAGCCAGTCACTCTGTATGCTACAATTCAGAAAAATGCCCCAGCGTGTTGCACAAATACAGTGTTTTCTGAGTTTTTGAGGGAGCGTCCGAGACCTTTAAGGTCATATGCCAATTTTAACACACTGTACTTATTTAATGTATTATTGATAGTCACATGTGCATGCCTTCCATTGTAATGCTTTTACCATTTAATGTTTTCATGTGTAAGAATGTGAAAGCTAAAATTGAAGATGTGTTTGAGGTTATACAGTGGTGGAAGCACAACTGTACAGGTCATTATTCTCATATTAAAATGTTTCTTGTGCTAATGTGTTTTGTGTGTAAACTATTTCTTCACAAATTTGACCACAAGTTATCAGCTCATGTAATAAATGTTTTGGATCTTTTCTAGTTTTTTTATTTTATTTTCTGTGTCACTGTCTATTTATTGTTGAGAGTTACAACAAGAAACAAGTTTGTTGTTTTCAGGATGCAAATTAAGATAAATTGAACTCGACATTTTAAGTGAAGTATGATTAAGAAAGAATGAAGATTCTTTTATGTCAACTTTTGTGTGAATGTTTTTGAATTCATTTGTTATATTGTAGCATCTGTTATTGCATTTATTGTAATGTATCAATGACTTCTCAATACACTGGTTTGAACGGCTTGTGAGCTGTGTCTTGGATGCTTTACAATTCAGCTTGTATTCTGCCTTTTTGTGCACATATAATAAAGGTACAAAACCAAATATACTCATGAGTTTTATTTGTCCAGAACTGCAAAAACATACAGATTGTACTTCAAGAATATAAATAAACATTTAAATATTACAAATGTTCACATATTTAAATATAGTCTTTTTTAAAAATATGTCAGTAATGTTCAGTGTTTCTGACTAGGTTGTGCTAAAGATTTCAGCATCTGTCTTAAATCTTTTGGTTTTGCTTGTAGTAGGAGGTCAAGCATTTTATTTTGGGATTATGGATTAATTCTCTGAAGTCTTAAATCAGGCTTTAAATCATTACAGCTTTAATTCTATAATGCTAGTCTTCAACCAGCCAGCCTACCCCACTCTATACCAGCAAATATACAATATTCAATAACTTTATTGCAGTAAAGGTTCTTATAAAACTTTGTAAAGATTTCTTTCTCTTTACTACAAATAAAATACACCCAAATAAACAGCTTTCCTTTCACCGCTCTACCCTCATAATAACACAGGCAATGATAAACGGCTTGCACATACGTCCCTGATGCTGACTGTCTACGAGAATGTTATCCACTTTGTTTTTCTCACCTATTTACACAGCCAGGACTGGAATATACTTTTAACACATACAGACGTCTAGCAAATATTCACAAAACTGTTTGGGTTTTCAACAGTGTTTCTCAGAAACCACTTACTGCACCTCTAATAGTTGTGAAAATTAAAGTATTGTATAAAATACATAAGTGCTGTCAATTAATGTGAATTATGAGTGTGTTGTTTGATAAACAACCCAAAAACGATCATAACATACTTGACTTTACTCTTGTTCTCTCACAAGTGCAGCTTTGATAGGGGTATTTGTTATACGGAGATGAAGATCTTTCACAATCACCCTCTGTGGCTTTACTCTCTCGCCTACATGGTTGTTCCAGTGTGGCCCGATCCTGTTTCCAGCTGTGGTCATGCTGGTTGGTTCATTAACATCCACAATGAGTCTTTGCTGGTCTCTGTCTGTCTGTGTGCTGCTCAAACATCTGAGACTGAATGTTGAGGGCCTACTCGAGTGGGATGTTCTCCTCCTAGCAGGTGCCGATATGACCTGCTCAAAAGACGAGGCCCTATTTGAAGACCTCTGATCTTTAATTTGACTGTGTTTCATGGTGGGCGTTCTGGAGTGTGGTTTTATGTGGGAACTATTAATGCAAAGATCCTGGAAGCCCTGGTTGAGTGATTCCACAGGGGAAGCACCAACATACCCTTTAACAGATGCCTCAGGTATCACAGATCTCAACAGAGATGAAGAACTACCTTTCTGAAGCTGTAAACCAATGCCTGGAAGAAAGAATTCTGAGATCTGTTGATCTGTGCACTTGCTCCGAAGAACACTAGGTGGAGCCAGTGAACTTCCTGTCCTGCCAGCTCTGACGTTCCATGTAAGAGGATTGTAGATGACATGCCAGTCTAGTGGGCAGCAGTTAGACTTCTGGATTAGTGGATCAATGCAGTCAGTATGGAACTACAGAGTCAGAAAAGGGAAAAAAGATGCATGCAATTATTTTGCACTGTTTTTAAATGAAAGACATTAAAGGTATTTTAAAAACATGCTCTTTCTCAAAACCTGGTAAGCTGACCTGCTGTCTATATGAACAGTTATCTACACAGACAGCAACCTCACCAAAACAGAAACTTATAAACCTATAAAGTGACTGACATATAATGCTTGTTATACCAACAGCTGTTTAGGTAGACAGCAAGCTAGGTTTTAAAACACAGCCATTCTGTGATTTTTTTTAACATACAAGCAAACGCAGAACTGCTGACCTTATGTTTGCAGGGCAACGATCTGACGTTCTGGCCTGGCTGAAATCTTGAAAGGCAGATTCTACACTGTGCACCTGGATAAAGCAGTTTGGACACTTTTCGAAGCCTCACCATTGGCAAACTCTTCATCACATGGTTTGGTATGGTATCACACGTCACACCTGACATGCTGTAGCAGAGGTAGATAGTCATGTGACAGCATATATACCCCAAAATATTCCTCAACATCTTACAGTATGAACACAGATAGAACTGGGTTGGGAATTAAAAGTTGCTGTGATATGCATGAACAAACCTTCTACACATTGAGTGGTTTTCCAGTTTGTGTGGTTCCTCAGAGGCGTGAGGAACTGCCTGCCATGATTGACCTCTTTTCTGCACAAATATGAATGTACAGTAAGAACCATTTGTTAAAATATTTCCCATAATATATTTAACACTACATTTCTTCTTACTCTGAATGTTTAGAGAACAATTAAGCTCTCAAAAAAAACTGAGGTAAAAAGTGACAGTCTGGCATTTCTGTCAGGACAGCACAGTGACAATTTAATGACTAGAAATGTGATTAATATTAAGATCTTGTTTTGAAAGTACAGTAGCTTTATTCTGTGTCATTACCCAACCAGTCAGAAATTTAGAATTTTGAATCAAACACAACCTGTTTCTTTTGATTTTTATAAGCTCAAAGATAATCGATTATTATTTTTTAGGAAAGTTCAAGGTTTTTTCTACTTTCTCTCCAAAACCTGAAAATGTAAAGACCATCAACAACAGCATTACACATTATTCAAAATCCACATGAAGGGAATGATCAGTTCTGTATTGCAAGATGTGATAAATATCCTAATGTATAAACATAATTTAAAGAAAAAAATGTCCTTCATTAAATAATCACCCCTTTTATTACTATTATTTATTTTTATTGCTATATTTTATATAGTTTAACTTTGCAATCTGACACTAATTCATATTAGTTTATGTTACTAATAACCTCTAATGATTGTGCAGTTATGAAAAGCACAAACCTTATACAGAAACTCACCATTCGCATGAGGAAGCAGTGCTGCGGATGGGCAGTTCTTTGAAAACATTCCTCACACAGGTGGAAATAACTGCATTCTGTGCACCTGTGAACATTAGACATGCATCAGACACAGAATTCAGCATCAGAATGAATCAGTCTGATTGATTGTTGTTTGTGCTGGTTGATGGTTGCCTACTTGAAACACTTGCCGACGACAGGACTGACCCTGCAACTGTTACACACGATGCCCAGCTGTTTGTCCAGACACTCCTTTTCATAATAGGTACACAGTTCAGCCGCGTTTTTCACCTGCCGCAGACAACAGTGTTACAGCTCCCTGTAGGTCAACTGCTAGAACACAGCGCTAGCAACACCAAGGTTGTGGGTTCAAATCTGCACTTTGAGTTTCCAGGTACTTTACGGACATTCATTTCATAGAACATGCATTTCATCTCATTATACTACGATTTGAGACATACTAATTCTAATTTCGGATACTATTTAGGAAGGACACTATGTGAATTAGGATGCAGGGCATGTCTCATACAGTACAATACAATGACTTGTCGATGACCTGTATACCTGTTCCAATAGCTGCTTTAAAGTGCCAAAGTCATCTCTGCACAGTGGACACTTCAGCATGGTGTGCAGGCCCGTCTTTGTTTGGTGATCGGCCCACACCTTCATACAGGAAATGTGAATGTTGTTGCCACAGCTGAACCTGAACACAAAAATTACAATGCAAGCATCACAAACAAGAAATACCAAGACAGTGAGATTCACTATCACTCGTTTGTGTTTAAATGAACACAATATAGAATCCTGCGTGAGTGTAATACAATTATATAACTTCCTATAGCTCAACCTGGTGAGGACATGCATAATTCTGCACAAAACAGATGCTTTTATTAGGATGTCTGCCAAATGCATGAATGTAATTTAACATTTAGAGAAATTACAATATATGCATATATAACATAAGTGTATTGTCCATCCCTTGGTCGTGCTTAATTTTAGCCTTTGCTGTAAATGAACTTTCTGGCTAATATTCACCACAACTGATTCTCACTTTATTTTCTGGATAACCCTTTATCTCTGCAACAAAAGAAGCAAGTTCACTTACTTGCAATAAGTCACTGGCAATTTTTTGGGTAACAGTTCTTCTTGGCAGATGGGACATATATCGTCTTTCTCGATTTCTTTTTGTCGGACACCTCCGCCTTCCTCGCTGTTTTCAGGGCATGAGGGGCCCGGGGGGCTCCTGTCACTGGGGGATGTAGTTTTGGTCACATGAAGCCCCTGCAGGAGCTCTAAGATTTGTCTCTCTGCAAGACCGTATTGAAAACAGTCTGAAACAAAACAAATGGCCAGTACAACTCAGTCATTAAAAAACAATACAATGATCACATGAGCATCTTTGCAGAATGTTGTAGTTTGTAGTTATATGTGTTTTACATTTTAAAGTAAACAATGCGACGACTTACACTCATGATCTCTCGGCAGCCGGAATTTGCGCATTAAAATCCTGCAATTTAAATGTAAAGTAAGAGAAAGTGACGCTTAAACATGCAAACTTTTTATAATGTTTAACCAAAAGCATTTGTTTACCAGCAAATATGTGCGCAAAGGTCCTTTTCTTTCTGAAAGGCAGGACAGGTGCAAGTATGCGGATCACCCAGACAGACCTTAAATATTAAAAATATGGTTAGATCGCATCATAAAATAATACGGGTGATGCACTGAAAGACAAACAGTGAGTCGTACTTTGTAATTTTTGGACTCTCCATCCTCTTGCAGCAGAAATCCGATCGGTCCAAACTCTTTGAGGATGAAGATGGTGGTATTCAGAGCTCGATCTTGATGTGAAGTGACTGTGTCACTTACTGCTTTTCTCCACACTGTTTTCCTGAACATTGTTCAGTTATGTTAAGTCGCGGTGGTTCGTTGTAAACTTTTAAGGTTGTTACATTTGTAGTGTACGTCTCCTGACGTTTAATAAAAATATATTAGTTGCATGCATTAAAATTCAGGACACTGACGGTTTACACTCTTAAACTTTCAATATGCGCGACTTCATCAGATAGTTTGTATCAAACGTTTCTATAGCAACAAGCCACGCTCAATAAACAGCGAGTTCTGCATATCACCACCAGATGGCGCTATACGTCTCTGTACTCACCCAAACGTTTATATTTCACCCATTGTTCATATAGGAACAATAGAGCTAAAGGTTGTGTTCCTTTTTACATCAGATCCTATGTAGAAAAAAATAATAAAATGCAACTTGATAATCTTTAAAACAATACTGAGAGCACATTTTAATTACACAATAGATGAAGTCTGGTTTCGTAACTGTGACTTGTAGTCCTGAACTAACCTCGCTGTTAAAAAAAG
>JAZGTK010019054.1:0-11561 GCA_036877625.1 Ambastaia sidthimunki | reverse complement strand
CTCTCCTGTAATCTGCTTGTAAATCATGGCAAGAAAATAGCGGTTGCAACCAGTAGAAGATAAACCACCAGTGCATTTAAACGCAACATTTGTGCGTTTGAGGTTTTTTTTCCAGACTGACTTTCTGTGCATTTACTGTGTACATTCATCAGCTTGTGTGTTCCCTGTGAAACTTGTGACAAAAGTATTGCTTGAGATTTTACTAAAAACAATTAACATTTTATGTAATATATAAAAATTTTTATTTAAGTTAATGAAACTAACAGCTGTTGATTTACGGTTTTGTTGATTTTCAAAACAGGCCTCACCTTTCCCACATACTGTGGGTCTGAGCCCATGTACTCCTCCAGCACAAAGAACTGGTTCCACACCCAGCCCCTCTTCACCCTCTGGAACCCTCTGGAACCTCCATTCCTCCCCCCTGCCGACGGCCCCCCCAGACCGCGGGGCCGCTCTTGCCCTGGCCTGCCGTGGACGTGAGCGCAGGAGTTCTGCTCAAAGATGAAGCACAGGACCAGCACCAGGCAGTTCCTCCTCAGCATTGGGCGGTCCGTTCCGGCGCTGCTCCCAGGTCAAAGTCTGGAGGAGAAAGAGGAGGCGAGTCCCAAGAGATCCAGGGCTCTGAAGCTCACGAGCCGGAGCAAGAAGCCAGTCAGGGTTGAGGGCTCAGGCGAGTCCCTTAGGAAGTCTGGGGGTCTGCTGATCCCCTCGGGGGAAGGTCTGAATCAAGTCACCCTGGTATTAGATACATCACCTGCCAATGGAAGGTACAAAGCTATAATCAGACGTGAATATATTTAAGAGGGCAATCAAAATGATTTCTTTAAATGTGATGTAGATATCAGAGTTATGCATCATTCCGAATTTAATAAAAAAAATTAACAAAAGTTTCAAATGCCCTGAAGACAGACACACTTCCTGTCATTTCAACTTCCTGTGAGGAGTGATGAAGAATTCAGTTCCACACAACGCTGCTCACCACAGACTTTATGCACAAACATTAATCCTGCAGAGATCATTAACACAACATTAAACTATCATTGAAATAGACATTCAGGGGGACGTCACAGAGACAGAAATGTTTGAGTGTATTCATACTGTTTCTGAGAGCTGTGAAATTGGATATTATATAGCTGTCACAGAAGATATGCATGGAAAGTTTTTTTCACAGCTTGTTCTGAGATGATGTAGCAGCGAGCGCAGCAGACCCTGCGTTCAGAGAAGAGCTCAACACTTGTGCCGCATTAAGCTTAACAGTGAAATATTGTCTGTGAATAATTATCCCATCCTATCATGTTCAGAATAACCTTTTCTACTTCGTGTAGTTACTGAACAGAAATCACATTAAAGTCAGCTGCAGTTACCTGTGAGCCTGCAGTTATTCCTCTGATCCATCAAAGACTGTAACAGGAAATGTTCTCAGCTGGCTAATGTTCCCTCAGAGTTCTCTCAGTTTAAAAGTTTTTGTTATGATGTTAGTAAAACTTCTTTAACGTTATATATCATATGTATCAAAATCCTTCTCTTATGTTGTTAGTTCAGTGTTTTCATTACAGTGTTTCTCTCTGTGAACAGTACAGAATTATAAATGTTAGTATTATGTTTTGATACTGATACTTGTGATCAGCACCTCACACATCTTGTACGTTTCTGAGAACATCATTTTCAGTTTCTCGAGCTTTCACACGGCGTGACCCGCACTGTTGCCAGACCAATAAATTCCCCGTTATGCCTCAGTGTGTCTGGAAGCTCTTGTGTGGCTCATTGACTGCAGGATTGATCGCTAGTCCAGGTCAACATATTTATGGGTTTGTCAGCGCTGAACCCCACCTGCTCCCACCAGAGGTAGTTTGGCACAATCAGGTATAGGCACATGGAGTGTAAACGGTAAGATGGTGTTGGCGGGTTTCTCAGAATGCTCACAGCAGATTTTGAGGTGCCACAGACGACCAAAGAAGAAGAAGAGCTTCACGCTCGCCAGACTCGCTGCTCCTGAAAGTGTCTGTTGACTTCTCTCTCGATGTTCTCAGACGAAACAGCCAGATGAAATCTGAGAGACGTTCCAAACACTGTTCATGTTCAGCCAGAGAGAATCCTGAATTTAACCTGCCTGTTCTGATCAACACATCTGAGGAGCTGAAAATGAGCCAGAGTCATAAATGTAAGTGAAGGTTATAAAAGCTCAGCAGTCGCTTCAGGCTGTTAGCATGCAGGTTACGTTCGGTTCTATATTTAGTGTGTAATGTAGTGTGCACTGCAAGCTAAGTGTTTACAGTGCAATGAGTGAATGAGGGGGCCAGAAAGTGTTTTAGTTTCCTCCTGTAAACACTTCAAGTATCAGTCAGTCTGTATATCTGAATGCTTGTTTTCATGTTGTTGTTTTTTGCTGTTTTATTGGACATAAACAAGCGTTCACCAGGTGTTGGCAAAAGTATCCGAATTAACCGAATGAATCTGAAAAACTATGATAATAAACAATGGATGAGAAATTTAAAACTACTATAGATATAGATTGATAGATGTAGGAATGTGTAAATAAAAGATAGGTGCAATAATGATACATCACTTGTATAAATACAGCAATACAAGAACCACAGATGTTCAGCTGTAACTGTGCAATGGCAGTATTTTGCATGTGTAATATAATTGATTGTAAAATCAAAGCAATGCCATCAATTTCTGCGCATTGAGAGGTTAAATCAGCATTTTAGAAACACACGTCACTGCAGATTGAGGTGACCAGAAGTCAAACTCATCTCTGCAGTCTGAAGCAGGTGAAACACAGATATCACTCAGTGTAAAAGCAGAATTTAACTCTATTACAGAATCGCCTCTGCGGCTCCAGTCCAGTCATTCAGTCAAACTCCAGTTGTGACAGACAGAAGCTCCACATCAAAATCAGAATGAGCAATTTCATGAAAACACCAGCCGTTCATTTACAGACAGATCTCTGTGTGAGAGACGGATCAGAGAAGAGCGAAACTTTCGCTCTGTGTGTCAGTGAGAATGAGTTTAGAACAGTTACAATCTCCAGTACAATCTCTTAAACACATCTGGACATTTGGTTCAGTTAAGACTCTGTCAGTGGACCTGTTAAGCAATTAAAGGATTAAACAAAGTTTGAGAAATCTCAACCCTTCTGCAGTAGTTCATGTGCTGATTTACATTTAATTCATGTTTGTGGGTCTGTGCAATTTTATAAAAAAATGTATCCAATCAGAACGCTGCTTTTGGTCATGGAGATATTATCTGATCACTTTCTTGTGTTATTTTTGTTTATTTTATGTGACTACACTTCAAATGACTCCTGAAATGAAGTCCTGAAGAGGCGGGGCTTTGGAAACGGGGTGTGTCTTATTTAGAAGGTACGTTTACTTCAAAATTAGTGAATATCACTTGCAACAATTTATTTTAAGCATGTTGATTTACTTCAAGCATAGATACTTAAATGAATTGTTGTGCAAAACTGTCAGTGATTTAAGGAAAACGTTCTTGACACAGTAACATTTGAACTGTGGTAGTTTTTTACTGTTTGTCCTTCAAAGTTTGACTGTAAATTCATTATAAGTTACATTATTCTTGAAGCTAACGTCAGATGAATTAAATTAACTTCCTCACTGACACTCATTGTCTTTGCCAGTTGCACAGTTTGAGAAGACTGAGACACAACGTTATCAGAGTTACACAACATTTCCTCTTGAATTTCTTTCACGATGCTGTTTAGAAGTCAGAACTCATCAGCTGCTTGCTGCTCTCTCTCCCTTAGACTCGGGTTCGAGACGAGCTGTCACGGTGGGGGTCTGTATGCTGGAGAGGGTCAGTGCTTCTTCCTCACTGGTGTAATGGGATATGACTGCTGGTGCACGATGGCTCTCATCGGGTCGTGCTGTGCCGCATGCTGATAAGCTGCTGTTTCATTTGTGTTTGCAGCCCCCGACCCGCATGTTCACCCCTGATAAAACTGAGCCCGGTTCTGACAGCGTTCCCTGAATGTTGCCCAGCTGAACGCTCTCATCACCTTCAGTAATCAGCGAGCATATGGCTCATCCTGCTGCCTCTGCCCATTAAAGTGTCAGTTTCACACCAACAGTTTTAGGTTGAAGAAACGTTTCCCCAGCATTTCCATTAAGTTCTAGGAATGTTTAAAGTGTTTTTCAGACTGTGTATTAACCTTATTGCTTCAGTTTTTTAAATTCTGTAATGTTAAAACTTGGGCAGCATTAGGAGATATTTTCCTGCTGTGTCCGGCAGTTTCACGGCGGCTGACGTCAGACGCTGTGATGGTAAAGTCTGAACCGTGGTCCTGGAAGAGTGAGGTGCAAACACAGCAGAAGAGAGAGAGTGTGAATGAGCAGATGATGCTGTCAGTGTGAGAAGAGAAATTTCAAAATCCCGCAGCTGTAACAATACCAGCAGCTATGACACCTCATTTATGGCTCTGAACATCAGCCACGAGTCCTTTGATAGCAGTTTAAGCAGAGAAATGGGGCTGTTGGAGCACTGCAGTGTGTTTGGCTTTAACAATGAGCAGCACTGTACAGAGGGACACCGGCACTGTATCAGTCTCTCAATATCTGGCTGGTCCTACAGCTACAGAAGAACACTTCATGTGTGGCATTTATACTGTAGACTCACCAAAACGTGCTGTCTACATATATTTACATACATCCTGCAAATATAGCAAAAATCATGTCATTTGTAATAATTGAATGATTTTACGTTACTCTTGCTGTGTTTTGATTGTTGTTCAGCTTGTGGCATTGCATTGTGGGATTGTTTGTCTGCGGTGACCACACGGGATGCTGCCATCACAATTTGGTCGTAAGAAGGTAGAACATGTATCATTCTCACAACCATTTGGTACAGTTTGTGTCAGTAAGACATCTGTGATGCCCAGTATGCAGCCTTTATAGACAACTTACTATAGTTTTAGAACAGGGCCCTTGTTTGGTCTATGTATCAGAAAGGAACTTTAGATTGAAACCATATTAGCTAAGCAGGAGATGAAGTTATTATATTTGACACCTGAGTTTTAAATGAGGTATTTTTAACTCTACCATATGTTGACTGAGCAATTTTAGAAGCCATATAAATGAATAGTGTAATATTCTACAGAGAATATAGACTCATCTTTATGCATGAGTACATCTTAAAAGCAATATTATTACTGATACATAATTTTCATCAGGTCTCTGTAGAGTTCAGCAGAAAATACAGTTCTCTGTTTTTACCTTTATGGTGATTATGTTTAAATCTTTTAGACAGACGTGTCGAGCTCATAGGTTATGAGTTTTATATGCTTGTTTGATGTCAATGTCAGCATTTTTTAAAAATCATATTTAACTGCTGAGTGAACTTGAGCAATCAGACAAGATACTTTTTCATTTATTTCACCTGCTTTACTTCAGATTTTTACTTCAGACAGGACTGAATTAGTTTTGGCAAAAACACTTTCATTAAATTTGTTCTAAAATGTAAGCAGCGTCAAGAGATCGTCTGAAACAGGAAGTTAAAGGAACTGTTTGAAACTGTCCCTCATCCAAAAGTTACACTAGAGAGAAGCAACGAAATTACTGGCCTGTTAAATTTGATTTCTGTTAAACAAGCAGCTTCATTAACTGAAGAACGTCACTGTTTCCCGCTGCTGTCCCACAGGAACGCTTTCCAAGCAAATGAGAATTGTGTTCATTTGCTTTACATTCAGAATTACTGTTTCTCCACTTGATCTCAATGTAGCAGAATCTTTGGCAAGCACATAGCTAACAATTCTAGGTTGTAAGGACATTTCTATTAAGTAACCAAAAAGTTTAGTTTAGTTCATGATTTGAACTGGCCATGCCCCATATGTCCTTATATGAAGCTCAGGCTGCCTAAACAGAGCTGTTGCATCAGTCTTCACTCCTCCAAGCTGTTAGAGTGAGTGACATTTAACTACCACTGCATCTCTGACTCTCTCTCTCCTCACACACACACACACACACACACAGATCGTAAATATAGTGTCGTATGTCTGTGTTATCAGCTCTGTTGATGAAACTGCTGAGGGAGTTTTTATTCATACAAGTAAACATGTTTAGATGCTCCACAAGTAATTACAGTCCAGCAAACCAGACGTGGTCCAATAAGTATTTTGCATAAATAATGAAGGATTTTTAATGTGGAGAAAGAGCTGATGAATTATTTAAAGCTCTAAATGGCCTTTTCGTTTTACGTCAGATGAATTCTGGCTCGTCATGTGAGTTAAAAGAAAGGCTTAAAGAACATGACAAACAAACTCAACAGAGTAAATATAACAGCACTTAAACCTGGAAAGAATCAAAGTTTAGGAATTTAAAGAAACACTGTGAGGTCACAGGAATAAAATAAAAGTGTTTTGCAGTTTCTCATCAGTGGGACTGAGCTCATGAACTGAATTAAACAAAAGGTCAGATTTCATGTTTTTATTGAAGCATGTGAGATGGTCTTTGAATATGGGGGTAAATCACAGAATGTATCATTAGGTTTGACTGCTGGCATTCAAGCAAAAGAAGACATTAAAAAATCCTGAGAAATTCATGTTAATTTTTCAGCTAAAGTTTTCATTCCGTTTGTTTTGCTGTTTGTAGTTCAAGAAACATTTTACTTCCCGTATGTCCGTGCAGGAATACAGAGTCCGCCCTTGAATTATTTTTGGCCCTGAAGAGAAACCTCATGTTCTGTGCATTAAACAGCAGATTTTGCCAACTCAGGGAACTTAAATGATGCAGTTAACCTTGTGGCTCTCTGGAAGTCGAGTGCAGGGTGATTTTCCAGCAGAATCTGCACATGCAGGTCTCTGCTTGTCTTTTCTCGTGTCTCTCTCTGTCAGGCCTCTGGCTGGTCTTATTCATCATCAGGGTTCATTATTTCCTGTTGAGTTCCTTTGAGTTTTCACTCCTCTTTTCTGAAATGTTCTGTTTAATAAGATGTGCAGAGCCTGTTATAACCTGTCATTTGACTTTTCTGTCCAGTTTTGAGTAAACAGCTGTATCAGATCTGACTGAGTCTCATCATAAAACTCTTCCCGGTTAAATTTCAGTATACAGAAGTCCTTTAATAAAAACCTTCTACTAACATTTCTGCAAGAATGTTTTTGATAACTTTGTGAGAACTTTTTTTTAAAGAACATTAGCCAATGCTCTGAGAACATTTCCTGTTAGCTGTGGAGACTCTCTGTATGTTCCCTCCGTTTAAATACTGTCTCAGAGTTTTCTGTGCCTCATCTAACTGTCTCTGCAGGTGGAAACGGTTCAGTGAACATTCGCTGCTTCAGTTTGTGCTGGTCTTGTCGTTTGATTTTATAAGCTCTTGCAGTGGCTCTCATTTATCTGTCAGTCAATTCAATTACAGAAAGAAAAACAAACCTCTTGCGTTGCTCATAGATGTTTTAAGCCGTTTGTTCTGTGGCTGTTGCAGTATTTGCTGAGTAACTGATGAAAGGCTCTTAAGCACGTTTGCACTGAAGCGAGCAGCTTTTTTGTTTGTCTTACGCAGCTTTTTCTCATGTGCTGTGTGAAACACAAAAGTCTGGTGTGTCAGACCTTGATGTGATGTGATATTCAAACAAACGGATGCTTGTTTAGCACGCTAGCGACCGCGGAAAGGCTGAGAGCGCACAGCTAACGCTTGTCTGTATTATTTACATCAGAGCTTGACGTGACTCTGTGGTTACAGATTAAAAAGGTTTGAATGACATTGAACTAGATACAAAATATCAAAACAACTGCATGTGTAAATAAAGTCAGTTTTACTGGATTTGTGAAGTCAGTTTTCCTGATGTTCACGCAGCTGACTTACAGAGTGACTGCAGGTGCAGTTCATCGCATTATTTGACGTGTTTCACAGCGTTTGACGACAGGAAATTGTCTGCATATATTGTGTCTTAATTTTGCTTCTATTTTTATTTTACATTTTGCTTAAATGTTTTGCTTGTAAATTGTGTCTATTTTATTTATAACTGCAACTTGTTTATTTTAATTGGATCATGCAAAGACATTTTTAAATGTGATTTAAGTACTGAAATACATTTCTGTATATTATAATATATATATTCTGGATTTAATGTGAACTTACTTTTTTTGGGGGGTGTAATTATTTCTAAATTTTGTGGCTTCTTAACTCAGAGGGATGATTCTTGACTGCTAACCTCACAAACGTTTAATATCTGTGTCAGAATGAATCGTGAGCAGCCCATCTGGTCTCAGTGAAGCACCATCTCTACTTCTGTTTACAGTCATTTCCTGAGAAACTGGACCCCACAGCTCAAATTATAAGTGGTTATTATAAAAACACTGTTGCAAATCAGAAAAAGGTAAGAGCATTATGAACACTGAGCTGTCCTGTATTTGCTCAATAACTGATTTTAAACATACAGAAAAGTGCAGAATAAATCCTGTGAAATACACATTGAGATGATTATTAATAAAGTTTAAACAGTCATTCTGAAATCGTTCTATAGTTTTATACAGAAAAATCGTTCTGCTCTGTTTTTATCTTTCATTTTTATCTTTTTTAGGGGGTAGATCAGCCCGTACCAGCTTCTCCGAGGATGACAGTATTTCTCTCAGCTTGTGACTGCAGGCAGTCCTACTCAAATATTGAATAGCTCAATTCTAACACTCACGAAAGCTTGAAAAGTGCTGCAGGTATTTCTATTTCTGAAACATCCTGGAGTTTAAGTTACAATAACCTTATGAAACCCAGAATGTGAAAATTGATCAGAAACACGTGAATTCCTTTTCAGTCTCAAGTGTCAATAATTAAAACTGTTGGGGAGGGTGAAATCTGTCATGTTAAACTCATGTGAGGTGCAGCACACACCTGTTAGGTGCGCATGCAAGTGTCGGAGGAGAAGCAGATTAAAAACTAGTATTGATGAAAGATACAGACAATGAGTGTGTGAGAAAAACTTTCACAGACACACAAAACCACTATTGATTTCCTCTGGGAAATTACTCAGACATACGGTAAACCCTGCAGCAAAACACACTTTCATTTTAATATTTTAGCACCTCTTCCATGTGACTCAGTTATTTAGTATACAGTTGTGTGTTTTTGCATGTTTTCTTGTTTTCTGTTGTGTACAAATGCAATAAGCATGAAGAGGTTGTGAATATAAAAGCAAATCTTGTTGTGCCGTGAGCTTAAGCTTGTTAGCATCCACGCACCCCCTCAGCTGTAGACACAAACCACAGCATGCACTCAAACCACTATTAATTAACATTATGGCTTTGTTATAGGAACGTTATTCAAGCTGTTTTTAGTTGTGTAACATTTTTGAAACATTCCACTGCAACACTGAAACACTGCAAGACGTGTTTGAGCATTTCAAGAGAACTTTAGGGGAACGTTAGCCAACCCAAAATTGTTTAATCAGGGCTGTTTCACAGATCAATCAGACGTGTGATGTTACAACAGCCAGGATCTCAACAGAAGCGTCACGTGAAGTCTACTGAGATCTGGTGAGTAGCAGAGACAGAGAACTCTTCTCTCAACAGATGTTTCCTGACAGATGAACTGGATGTTTCTGCCGCTTTGAAAAACAGATTTATTCTGATTGCTCTGATTTCTTCTGTCAAACTGATTTCAATATTAGAAGAACTTAAAATCACGCAAGACGAAGCAGTTTGGCAACCTTCAGTAGTTTCTTCATGACGTTCTGCAGAGTTCTCCAGCAGAAATGTGAAAATGCAGTCGTTGTTTTTCTAGCTGGCTGAAACCCGACTCGAGCGCAACATCTATTTCCAGGTTTTGAAGAATGTTTCACATGAGCATGTGAATTCATTTCTGTGTTTCTGCATTTTCTGTCAGTAATGTATTTTCCTCACTCTGTAGGTCATGTTTGATGGAGAGAGATTATGTATGGATGAGAAATGAATACAAACTTCTCACCTGTACAGCATCAGGCCCAGCCTCACTGCTGTATCCCACACCTGCGACAGGAAATCAGTTTCTTACAGGTTTGGCTGCCATTTTCATTTTCCTTCTCTGTCATTTTATTTTTATGTGTTGCAGAGTTAGGCAGAATGAATTTTTAAGTCCGAGCGTTTTTAATTTCTGAAGCGGTTCACATTTGTCACTTTAAGTTAAAGTGCTCAAGATGATTGTGTTTGTTGTCATGGTCTGAAAGAGAAGAGATGATGTTTTGAGGGGGAGGTTAATGTTTAGCTGCAATATTACACAGAAATATAAGAGTAATATATTTTGATTTCATGGTGTTTTTAAATTCAGGATTCGTCAGCATCATATAGTGATTTATAGCTAGAGAAACTTTGACTCCGGCACTCCTGTGATAACATCAAGATAAGAAGAAATAAAACTGTCTCCAAACTGAAGAGCTTCTCAGCTGCGTCTCAAAACAAATTGCTGTTTGCCTGATTTGTTATGCAGGATTAATCATGTTGTCTCTGAATGTAGTTTTGATAAAGAGATCTGGTGATCTCACCTTTGACCTTTCAACTTTCCCAAACTAAACTGAATGTATTAACCTGCGCTTTTATCAAAACTTCTAATCTGTCTTTAGTTTCCAGGAAAAGCTATGAAACGCAGTGACCTTCAGCCGGGGCCTCGGGACGTTTGCTTCTGTCTGCATGATTTCTTATTCCAGTTCAGTAGTTGAAGAGAGTTTCTGTATCTCTAGCTGGTTTATGGTTTATACAGGACAGCAGCACAGAAAAAGGACGAGCCCTAATCCAAACATTAAGCTGTTTAGTTAAAGTGTGCTGATGAAATAATGCCCCTCACTGTCATTTAAAGAGGGGCTTTTGAATCATGGGAAATTTACGTGTAAATCTGTAGCCTTCTGCATCTTGGAAGGACTGAATAATGGTGGGTTTTCTATCTTTTTAACAATTTATTTATTTTCTTTGTTTTTTTGGACAAGATAATCACACAGGAAGAATCTGTGTTTTATACTCTCTTGTCAGAGGATTGTGGGAAATCATTTTGTTTTGCTCTGGGGTACAGGAAGGTTAATCTGCTGTGGTTTTAATGTGTGTTGGAACAGACGATGTGTAGACAAGATTTTTTTACCATTTCACGTATCAATCACAATGTGAAAATGTTGTATCAAAATGTGAATTAATTAACCAGGGAATGAATTTACACTTTTTCTTGCACTGTCAATATATCATTTGGTTTGAGGTGGCATTTGTCTTCTGTTTGGAGACCCTGCAGTGTTCAATTCAGAACCAGCGTAACAACAAATTCCTACAGAAAAAATCAATACGTTTGAAAACTGAGGGCGACTGCTCTGGCGCTGTCGGTCTGAATAGTTAAACGGCTGCCGGTCACTAATCGGTGAGTTCCGGAGACCAGGCAAATGTCACTGGTGTTTACTCTGAGAGTCAGTGAGAGAGGACCTGACTGTGATGCTGCTGGATGAGAGCAGAATGAAGAAGAGCAGAATGAGAGAGAAATCTTTATGAACAAACACTCTGACCGTTTGCACTTTCTATTGTGCTCAAGGGAAGTAGAGACATAGGCCTGAATCTCAGCCAATCTCAGTTTCAGGTTGTAGGAACGTTTCCCTAACGTTAACATTA
>JAZGTK010019052.1:0-11563 GCA_036877625.1 Ambastaia sidthimunki | reverse complement strand
CCTGATTTCTGTGATTTTATATTTCTCAGGAAACAGGTAACAGGGTTGCAAGTTTTTATCAATTAAGATAAAGTAAGCTCACACTCGCTATGGGCTAGCTAGCCTGAGACCAAATGTTGACAAAATGGTTCATTTTATATTAGTTCTTTTTTAATGTTAGTTCTAGTTCTATGTTAGTTCTTTTATGTTACAAGCTGCTCTTTTATTCACCCCTTCATTATTAGCCATATTATTTCCATATTATTGGCATCCTGCGCTTGTAAAGTGAAGAAAATTGGTTTGTTATCTTGAGGAAACATTGTGCAGTAGTGTGTTAAACAACCTGACTCTCCCTCCGAGCCTTAAGAGCCAGCTGCTGTGTGTTATGGTCATTCGGGTGATCCCTGCCGGAGGGGGGATCCCCAGGACAGATGGTTAATATATTTTTAAAAGCGCACAGCTTGTCTTCATAATTACGCAGAGAGGGTGTGCAGAATAAAAGTCTGCTGCAGTTGTGGGGCACGTAGCATCTCAATGGTGGGCTGATAGATGTTGCGGCAGGGCTGGAAATGGCCTGCAGGTGAGAGGAAACACTAACTGCATTCCAAATGTGGAAAGATGAGCATTAATGAGCTGTGGGAAGAGAAAGAGAGATTGATCTCCAGTATCAGAAACCCATTAGTGTTGCAAAACCTTGATTTCACACTCAATTATTGGTCATTGGCTGGGTGACAGGTTTATGGGATCATAGACTGTGCATAGATTTATGATGAGGATAAAACCAGTTGTTCTTAATGAGAACTCTGCAAAACATGATCTCCATTCTTATTACTTTGCCAGAAGTATTCGTAGTTTCAGCTTCGACACATAAAAAGCAAGTTTTGTTATGATTTAGATCTTGAAACAGCCTTTCTTTGCCATCAACAACCTATTATGCTTTAGCTCTGTCTGATATGTATAATCACATCTTGAAAGTGTGGAGTAAAGTTATAAAACATTTAGTGAGGCAAAAATAAGCCTTTAGTCACGATAAACTATATAAATGTCAGAGTTACTTTTTAGACGAGGGAAACAGTAAGCATCAATTCTTTACCCTTAGTAAATGTAAATATATCATAAACTAAGAAAGAACAACCATTTTTACTGCATTTTGTTATTTATTAATTGACATGATAATTTATAAATACAATAAATATTGTTCAGTGTTATTTCATATGTGTCATATGTGTTTAATAATTTTAGTGTTAAACTAAATGTTAATTTATGTTAATGTATTCAAATCTAATGTTAAATTATTCAGCTTAAAAAGTGAAAATATAATGTAAAAATTATCATCAATCAAAAATAATAAATGCTGTAAAAGTATTGTTTATTGTAATTTCATGTCAGTCAGTGTGTTAACCACAAATCTATTTGGATTTTAACGTTTCAGTTTTTGTGTTAATGAGTGAGAGAGAAGAAGGGAGCAGGTTCCTCAGTGTGTGAAGTGTTAATGGCTCTGATAGTAGAGTGAAACAGCTTTGTCTAAGATCAGCAGATCAAGTTGTCTTCACAAGGGAATCTGCTTGTGATCATTGCTTTATCTGCGGGAGACACTTTACAATGATCCACGGTTTAAAAGAGGGCTTCTCATCTTCCCTACCAGAATGAAACTTCTCATGATTTTTAGTCCATTTTAATCTTCCCTCTTTTTGCTCCCTCTCTTTTATTTTTTTCGTTTCTCTGTGGAGGTCTTACAACAGCCAAGCAAACTTCAGAAACGTCAGCCAACAACACACTGTTTCTTTCCGGGATGGGAGAGTAGGACCATGTTAAGATAAAATGAGGAAGTTTGGAGGGGATATATGGGTGCCAGTGGATATGCGGGCTCTCAGCCCGGTTGAGAACCGCTTGGCAGCTACGTGTGTCTTTCTCGGCCATGCTTTCATGTTTTTATCTCCCCGCGTCTCTCCGGAGCATCTGGCGGAGTTGGCTTTCGGAAAGACCAGGATGTAGGAAGCGGAGACCAGAGATGCTTACGGTCTGCTCAAACAAGCTTAGCTGTTTTTTTAAGTTTGCAAAGAAACCCTCAAGGACAAGACCTTCCCCCCTGGATGTGCTTTGTTCTACTGTCTATTGATTTCAGAAAATAAGATATCTTTCTTTCTCCGTAAAACACACAGAGGTTGTTTCTCATTCTGTAAACTTTATCTCTGACCTTTACTTCACATCGGAGAGCTTTGGCAGCTCAATCTAAATCCTATTGAGTAGGTCACTGCTTATGATCCAATGTCTGTTCAAAAACAGTAACACCACCAATAAAACATATTTTGGTAAATTATGAAATTAAGTCATTCTCATGTTTTCAATACATATTCTGACGAAAATATAAGTGTTGCTTGTCTTTGGAAAAACATTGCTAGAAGTTTGTGGATGGTTGCCAGGGTATTGCTGTGTGTTTTGTAAGCCCACTTGTTTAGAAAAGCATTAGCACACCTCTTCTAAAGAAATCACAGGACTTAAGGTATCATTTGTGTCTGTAGCACAAACGGTGAGGTTTAATACTTAGGATTTGGGTTTAGAACAAACAGTAAACCAGGAAGTTATCTGATTATCCCAATAGAATAGAATAGAATAGAATCTGTAAACCTGAGGTGATTTATAAAACATGTGATGAGACACTTCATGCTGTGTTTTAATTTGTTTCAGCGTCTAAGAAAATTGTCTGAAGGCAGCACTCAGTATGTGCTTGTGCAGGAAACATCCAGCAGAGACAGAGTGGCACTCGACATTGCCCTCTAGAGACAGACGGATGAGTTGGACACTTTTCCAGACAGCCCCTCAGGAGAGCTATTGGATTCTATACAATACACATGAATGAAACATGTTCTGTGAACAATTGACAGATCGGTATGTGGCCTAATAAAGTCCAGTGGAAGTCACTGAGTGACCTTTTGGATGGTGCCCCATACTGTTGACTTTTTGTGCAATGCCTGAATGGAAAGGAAGTTTACTATGAGGTGGCGTTTGCTGTGTTGTTTTCTAAGTGGGTACCGCCGATACAGAGGTCGATATGGACCGGAGTAAAAGGAAACCCATGCAGTCGCATACTTGCCTCTTCCTGAAGGTATTTTGCACTTACTTGGACAAATATTATTACATACTTGTGCAGTCACAATCTGCTCGGTTAAATCTCTAAATGTAATATTATAAAATATAATTTTTATATTACTTTTTCTCCAATTCTAATTTATGTAAATCAAAAATTTATTACTTTAAAAAGGAAAAATGTGCTTTTGTTATTTTTTAAGGAATACTGCTTTTTTTTTTAAGTAAGTGTCCTCATAATCTTTAATGAAAAACATTAGTTTTTCCTTTCCCCACATCTCATTTTTTTATGAGGTAAGCGTCTCCTTAAGGGCGGGACTCTGTTGACTGTCCAATGGCCAGGCAGTTTCTATCCTTTTAACAATCCAATCAATTCCTTAAGAATTAAATTAAGTCCTGTTCTTCCTTTCATTCTCATTTCAGAAGCAACTTCACTCAGATAGCATCACCATAAAGAAAACTCACAACTTCTATTATATAATGTAATGAAAATAATGTCAAGATGCAAAAAGGTTTATCGGTCTTACAAAGAAGCTTTTTTATTTAAAAAAATCAGTATTTTGTTTCTTTTGTAAAAACTATTTTTTCTTTATGAAATATGACATATCATGAGATTTATCCACCCCACTGTAAAGCCAGTCTGGTGTTAAAGTGTTGATTATGCAAGAAAAAAGAGACAAAGACATCTGTGTGTGTACTGCAGTGGGCAAGATATTATTAGGTTTTCAACCTGGAGCTTTAAATTCTTAAGATAAGGTGACACATCATGTGTGCCAATCTTATCAGCAGCAATCACACACAAGAAAGCGCAAAGCACTGTGGGTAATTCCTTAACTTCTGACATTAAGCCTCAAGCTGATGTCATCAGTCTACGGGCTTGATCTAAAATATTGTGAAAATCTCTTGAAGGAGTATTTCACTGTCAAAGAGGCTGACGGACCCAAGAGGGCCTGGGGAGCAGTGAAGAGAGACTACCCACTGTCAGGGGGAAAACATGAGAAACCCCTTTCTCTTTATGTCACTCAGTGTTAGACGTTGTGGAATGACACTGTGAAAAGTTTAGGGTCTCCCGCTGAGAGAGAGAGTGTGTGTGCATAACAACAGCAAGGGGGTGCCTGTCAGTACTGTACTTATATTTGGGAAAACAGAGGGTGTGGAAAATGTTTTTCTGAGAATATGGGTGTGGAAGTATCTGAGTCCTCTCTTCATAATAGGCCATCAGTTCTGAATGGGTGCACCTGGGTCCTGTCGTGAGGGCTCCGGTCCACAGCTGGAAGAAACAATAGTGTCATTAAACCTTTCAAATCCATCATGGCCCCAGATAACCCATAATAAGACATGCATGTCTCAGAATGTTCATGTTTTGACTAAGGGCATTTTAAGAATGAATAGAACACCTGCTTGCAAACATGGCACAAATGTGGAAAGGAAAATGAGAAAATAGAAGAAAAATAACTCACCCACATTGAGATTATTGTGACTTTCACCATGCCAAGAACCTTCTGATCAAGCATCCCTGTCTGTCTCACACTAGGGTTTGAAATACATTCAGTCTCTCCTGTTTGGACAAGCAAGACTTTGAGTTTAGGAACAGCAGATACTCAGTTGTCAAACAGAATGTGATTTTTTTTAAAAACGTGTTTCCATTAATGAAAATACCAAAGGAGGAAAACATCTGTCCCTACAGAGCAAAAGCATTAATCACGTCTTCTGTTTCAGTGGGGGTCTGAGACCCATGTCTATCACGGTAGCCCGAGGAGAAAACGAGCTTTGAAATTAATGAGAATGACCGGAGTATTAGAGGGATTTCTGCTTGGCAGCGGTGGCTCGCTGGGAACGCAGCGTGAGGGGGCGTTCACACGGGGCGCGTTCTTTTGGTCCGTCTGCGTCAGACAGACGTCTTTGCGTTGCGTTTCGCGTCATGATCGTCGCGTTTTTAATACGAGGTGTTCATTAAAATATATAAACTTTTAAAAACGTATCTAGTCAGACAACTGCGCTCTGTTTTATTGTCCATGTTGCTGTTTTGAACGTTGCGCACTGCCTTTCTGTACCAGTCTCGCGTTGTTCTGTTCTCCTCAAGGTGAACAGCATGCGCCTCCACTTTTATTAAGGACATTTTTGATTAACTTAAAAGACTGCATGACAAGTTAAAAAGAAGTTCACTTCTTAAAAACACATCTGGACAGGCACTTGCATTCTGTTTCGCAACGTTATATGTTAAACTCAATTTGCTGCCTTTAAACAAACCACGTTATTGCGTTCATTGTGCGTTTTTGTGATTGCTGGTTTACAACCTCAGACGTGGATTTTAAAGCCGGCATGTGATGTTACAAACAGTTAAACTTTTTAACGCAATTCGGTATCGCTGCATTGTGCTCCGTCTTTTGAACGCTCTATGAACAGTTTTGAACGCAACGCGTCCTGCGTTAACGCCCCCAACACCCGCAAAGCTCGGACTGGGCATTCGCGGGAAATACCTTGTTTAGAGCAGCAGACTAAATATAGATCAATCTCAAGGGAACCCTGACACTGCGCCTCCCTACGCACAGAACATTTATTTTTCATTTGTTGATTAGCCGTTCGATCGCATCCGTGACATCTTTCTATTTATTATTATATATAAATATTTTGTTTCCTCTCAAAGGAAAATATCAAAATCTCAAATCTCTGCACGCCTACAGCGCATTTGTAACGAATTGGCACTGACGTGTCATTGGTGGGCACTCGGTGTCCAACAAGTGTATGTCATATTCGACTCGACTGCTGTTTCTTAAGAAGCGATTTAAGGGAAAACAATCAGATGAAGATGTCTGTGTAACGAGCTGGAGCTCGAATCGATCGACTCACCAAGGGATCCCTAACCTGGCCAACACGCACACACTTTGTCGCAGTGATAAAATGCGTGTTTGTTTGATGCGTGTGGGTCTGCTAGTTCCACGCCGATGGAGCCGCCGTAATAATTTTTCTTGGTTGTCTTTTAACAAGTAGCTTTAAACAACCTGTTCACCTGATGGTTTACGGCTCAAACTCAATAGCTGTAAATCTAAACCAGCCGTGAGCTGCCAGTACTTGCGATTTCCACACCTGGTTTCTTGGAGAGGGGCTGCGCAATTGCGCACGCTGCCAGAGTACTATCGGACCTCTTCATGGAATTCTCTCTCTCTCCTAGGATCACAACCCTTTCTTCACGCGTCTCCTCCAGTGCGGGTTTCAGTCTGATCTAATGAACGAAGGCTTTTGCAGCCACTCTGAAAAGTGAAAAAGTTGCGTTCTGGACTGTAAATCATATATATGAGGATCAATACACAGGTGCTGTCCAACACAAATCGCAGAAATGCCGATGCATCCGGTCACTTCCACTTTGATGTACCGGGGGATCTGCACCATTCCAGATATCCTTTCATACCGGGCACCGGTCAACCTTCCGGAGGATGAAGTTGAGGGTAAGTATAAGAGTTCTATGATGTTTGAACCTTTATTCTTTTGAGATAAATGCTATGTTTACATAGATAGGAACACAGAGATAGAAGCAGGCGTTACTAATTCTTGGGTAGCACTCTGTTCCTAAATAGACGGTCGGTGTTTTGCGCACCTGTTTCGTATCTGAATGACCCAAATGTACGGGGAAAGAGTATTGTGAGTGAACGGTAATGTGTGACTGTAGTAGCCGATCTGTACATTGTATTTTTTGAAAGCATGTTTCAGCACCATGGACAGCGAAGTCCACTTAAAACGCGGGGAAATCTTGAGTCACCTGCGCCTCTGTATCACCGTGACAACAGATCAGTGCATAAACAGTGTTTATGAAGAGGGGGTCTATTATATAGCCGCAGAAAGATGTGGATGTTATGCGGCAAGTTATCCCTCTTTTTGGTATAAAAACTGTTTTTTATTTACCGTGATGAATGTTTAAGTGATGTAACTTAAAGCTAAATTTGAATTGAAAGTTTGAACTAGGCAATAAAATACAAATAGTTTTTACTTTAAGAACCTGAAACTTATTAACCATACATACACACGCAGTCGGACATATTCACTGTTTTTCTAATATGGTTTCTCTGTTGATCTTTTGTATATTTTTTACACATTTTACCCCTGATAAATTATTGGCACTGATCTCAATATAGTTTACACTGTTGCTACTTTTAGCATTAAAATAAATATATTATACATTATAGTGTGAGGTTCTGCAGGTGTGAATGGGAAACTGCATAAAAACAACATTAACTATCAAAAAGATTAATTAAGATTATTTCTAAATTCTATCAGTTTTTATTGTTGTATATTGATTGAACTGACTGATGTGATTAGACTCAGTTCAAAGCATCTCAGTTCAAAGATCAGTCCAACGTGATTAAGGTTTAACTAATCTTAGTTAGCTCTTAACCCTGAAAATACCTAATCCAGATAATCTGTCTCAACAAACACAAACAGTGATGCAGTGTGAAATGAACTGATGTAAAGATTGAAAGGTCACATATGGATGTTTCCCATCTTATCTGGTGTATATGACTGTGTGCACGCAAACAGAAATGTGTAGGTTAATCTCTTTGCAAATTTGCCAACACATTTACAAAGAACATCTGTGCCACAGGTGGCCATCCAGCATCATACAGTCTTGTGTGACATTGCCATGGCGATGAACACACCCTCACTGAGAGGATAAACCTGACAGAGACAAAGCTATAAAATCAGGCATCAGGTTCTATCCCTGCAGCATGTTTTTCACAGATTTGCTTGGCACACAGTACAATGACCACAATTTCAATGACCAGATTGCTCTTATTGGACGGAAAAGTGATACAATTGCCACATGCTGATGAAATAGGCCAAGTTTATTCTTGTCCTAAGGATGTGTAGTTGTTTATTAGTGACTCTAAAATAAGAGCCAGATTTTGCTTTGAACTTGCTGATGTGTGTAGCACGCTGGGGGCAGAAACCAAGACGCAATTTGGAAACGAGATTCGCGCATCCTTGTTTTAGTTGGCAATTTCTTATTTCATCATGAGTTCAACTGTTTTCAAAATGAAGAATGCAGATTACAGCTCAAGCAAAGCTCCAGGAATGAATTATCATTCTCAGTTCAAGAATGCTTCAGGTCTGAGTTCATCTAAAGACATTATCTCATGACTGCATGCGCGCGCACACACACACACACACACACACACACAACAACCAAACCTGCTGGTAATGTTCCCTAACCCAAAGTTGGATTCCATTTTTAATAAAGGTAATAACTAAAGTGGAAAGACATAATTGCTGGACCAGCGATCCATGTGGTTCAAACTGTACTGTCTGCCTTCAACTGAAAAAACATGCCTGCCTGACAATGAGGCATCAAGCTTGTTTGAATTGTCATTAAAAGAGGCTGGCAGGAGCGAATAAGGCCGTGATTAGATTTGGTGCTGTGGATGGATTTCATCACACACCTCATTGTCACAGACAAAGCGAGGGTGCTATTTGAGTTCTGTGATAACACGCCAACCCTCTCCTGATCAAGGGTGTACAGACAGCACATGCTGGACTGTTGTTTAACACATGGAGGTAGCTTTAGAACCTGGGTTCTAAAGACTGTTACATCTGCAACACAAATAGGTAACATTAATGTTAAAGTAATGTTCTCAGTTAAATATCTCAAATTGTGTTAAATATGCACTTTCAAAGAGAGGTTATGGGGGCTTTCAAAATGCGTTTCTGTTTGTTTTTACAAACCAAGGTTCAGGTAAATATCCTCTGCTGTAAAAAACAGACATTTCATTGTTTTTTTTGTTTTTTATGTTTTAAATGTTAATGATTTTTTATATAGAAGAATGTGCTATGCTAAGCAAATACGTTCATTTGCATATACAAGTTATAAAACTACACTAGCATAAACACCTTCTTTAATTCATCATCTGTGTCTAAACCAATCATGACACACAACATATATGAAATAAGTGGAGCGGGATTTTGGACCAATGAGATTTCAGGGTGGGTATCCAGTGCAATCAAATGTGAGCATGGAAATTGGTCATGAATTGAAAATATAAAACTAATTTACGTCTTTTTAGTGCAGGCAAATCTTATTTTTTTTTTCTTATGGAATAATGTTAATTTTGGGGGAAAACAAAACCAACGAAGTATGAAAAATGTAACCCTAACCCTAACATACAGAACACAGTTATTTTTTAAGTGAATATTAAACTTTCAGTTCATTTATTTCTTATAGGGAAAAAGTAATGTTTGCGCTCTCTAGTGTATAAACAGCGAACTGCTAGTGTCAATGTACAATTAATGGTCCAATCAGATTAGTTAATATATGTTTCGGGGTCAAGCTTGAGTGAACGTCACACGTTCATCGTTTACAAATAACTGGATTTACTTTATATTCCTCACAATTATTTATTATTATTGTTATTTCTAAAGTATGATGTTAATTGTATCGTTATTTCCGGAGTCTTACCGCACGATTCATGCAGTGACAGATATCCGCCTAAAATTCCGCGACCGTAACGTCAGAGCGTCGCGTCAATCCCACAATACAGTTCATGAACGCGACGCACGGCGTCCGTAGAAACGAACTGAAGACGTGAGTTTATCTAAACTTAACACGCGCATGGGGAAACATGTGATTACTTTTCCTGAACTGACTAAATGCGCTGTAAAGACATTACTGCCTTTCTAGTTTATGTACCTTACGTGAGTTCTAGCAAGAAGAATAAATACAAACTTGGATTATGTGTCAAATAAACAAATATTGCAGAGTCACTTCAGAAACCCTTCTGATAAATAGGTGAGTCTCATTTAAAGTTGTAACTTTACCTGTGAACTAACCTGTGTGATATAAGTGTGTTTTGTAGAAATGCTACATAATTTTAATATTAATGTGCTACTATATATGATATTCTAAAAAACATGCTATATTAATATTGTGTACTTTGTTTGACTGTAACATTTTAAGAGAGAGGGGAGCATGGAAGGATATTTACTGTTTAAAAGGAACGTTTATTGGAAGAATGTTTATTGGGATTAAGCTTATGTCAAAGGATACATCAGTATGAGCTTCGAAGTTTCACTTTAGATGTTGGATTTGGATGATCTATCACAAATATAATGTTTTGCACCTGATTGGATATTTGCTGAAGGATGTAGATCAGTCTGGTCCAGATGATGGTGGTTTAACCAGGTAGATAATCTGCCAGATGGTTTGTTTACTGGGAAAATTCAACCAATTTTTCACTGATAAACTACCATAATAGAATAGGAAATTGGTTTCTGCTCATAAAAATTGCCTATAATAGTAACTAACATTCTCACAAATGGGGACTGCATATCTTTTGATTAATACTAGTACTGGTTAATTTGCATACTAAGGAAACATGTAGCTCACATCAGGCTTAAAACTAAAGAAAGTTAAAAGAAGTTAAAATAAAGATGTCTAGGATGATTTGCACAGTTTTGCTAATCAAGAACCTGGACCATCCTCAAATTTGGCTTCATTGCCTTTAGCAAAATTTTCTGTTCTTTTATAGCCCAGTAAATGTTGCAGGCTGAGTTTCCTGATTATGTTGCAAATTACACTTACAACAGTGTTGCAGGATATTTTATGACAGAGAAGTGCCTGTTTCACAAACCTGTAGATCACTCATTATATATTATACTGAACTAAAACCAAATTTTCACCAGTTACACAAACAGCGAACATGGCATGATGTTTTGTGGAGACTAAATTGTTATTAAATGTTACCAAATAGTTACAGGTTTGGTAATTGGGTTTCACATAGATTAAACCATAAACATTTGACATGTGGAAGTATTGAAATGTATCTGTGTTTTACACTTGTAGTACTTTTTGTTTGGTTGTGTGGCTCCATGTCAGTATCTACGAATCTTATTGGTGACTACAGTCACGTGACACGTGAGAACCAATAAGATTCAAACTTATTGATATGGAGCCGGTGTGCAGACATGTACACAAGTACTCATTCATACAGATATTTAATAACAAATCTTTTTAAAGCAAGTCAGTTACTCGGCAGCCATCTTGGTAACATCCCAAGGCAGCTGTTTTCTGTAGAGGAATTAAAAATATATGTGTTTGTGGCAAACAGTCAGACACTCAGTGCCTCAGGAAACAATCTAACCATTTTATTATTCAAATATGAAAAGTCTGTATTCATTTGCTCACCCTCAAGTAGTTTGAAACTCGAGTGACTTGGATTCTTCTGCAGAACACAAATGTGTTGTACTGGTTGTTTTTCATGAAAGCTTAAAAAAAAAAGATGTAGAGAAATCAAAGTGTCTTTTGGGAAGTCATACAAGTTATTTAGAAATCATACAATGGCTTTGTGTAAGGAAAGGACCAAAAGTTCAATCATTATTCACTCAAATTATTATTCATTATTCACTCATAATTTCCTCTAGCTCGATGTTAAATGAATCATTGATTCAGTGAGAACATCCAGTCTTTGAATCAGTCTGATTCGTCAATGAAAGAGTCACACTAATTGTGTTT
>JAZGTK010019051.1:0-11563 GCA_036877625.1 Ambastaia sidthimunki | reverse complement strand
AAGCCTTGTTGTATTTTGTGCACTTTGTGATGACCTGGACAAATAAAAACCTGCACAGATTTTCTTGTTTTAATCATAAAAATGTAAATGTACAGACATTTAGCTACCATTGTTGTATTTTTAAATTATCTAATAAAAAACTGCTGGGTTGTTTTTTACTCAACGGTGATTTGAGCCCATTGGGTATATTTGCAGCAATATTTTATTGTTGGGTTAATTCTGCTGAATCACTTGCTGTCTGGTTTCTGTTCACTGTTGGGTTGTTTGAAGAGGTTCAGGCATTTCGTGCCCTTATGATGTTTAAAAATGAAACACCTAAATGAAACATATAAATGAAAGCACAAAGCTGCTGCTTACAGCTGTTTTAAGGCAGAGCTGCAAACTCTTATGCACTCAGTGGCACACAGTGAAAACATCACAGAGCAAAGAGAAAACTTTTTAGAAAACCTTGAATAAAATGCCTTTTAAACACACAGTGCAGCAGAAACAGCAAGCTGTCATGTGTTTTCTGGTTTTTACTAGCTTTTCACATCTTTTTCACAGTTATTATAGTTATCGCAAAAGTTTATTTTTTTAACCATGTGCAGTTCACTCACAAAAATTTGGACTGAACTGGCAGGTTTTTTTTATTGGACATGTAGGCATTATATGCTTACATCAGGGCTGTTGTCATTTTAGATAATTTCTTAATGGCCAGTTAAATTATTTACACAACTACATCCATCTGTGCTTTTCTTTAGATACTGATCTAGATGAATATACTCTATATACAGAATGTTGGTTCTCAAAAAGCCTGGACTTATTGAGTCTAAATCATAAAAGTGTCATAGCCCTGTTGTATTATAGATAGTATTTCCTTCTTCTGACTGGAAGTCTATTGCAGCCACATGAATGGTTTGCAGGGAAGTTCAAATTTGGCACAGTGTTTGATGCAGATGTGAAACTGTCGCCATCAGTTCAGAGTTCACTAGTCCTGCTTTATATAAAAATATTGTGGAAAAAAGTTTTCAAGTAGTTTTCAAATAGTTTTGGTGGAGTAAAGCATGTCACCACACAGCACATGTGCCAAAGTGTTTGTTTCTCAACTTAAGATCAAGTCCATGAATTTAATCATGTAATAAATCTATCTGTTCACACTTGTGTTTAATGAAGGCTGTTAATGCAGAGGTGGCACTATGAGTCAATGCACCTTGTATCTTTAAGACACCAAAGACAAACCTGAGGTAATTTCTGATTATGAACAGAAAGTTACTTGAAACATAAATATGAGTGCAAGTTAGTATGGGGGCTAATGATGAGTATATATATGAATTAGTTGAAGTTCACCACAGGTAAATTGACAAAATAAAAGGTTTTAAAAACTGCAGACATTTTTTTTCTTGATACTATTAACATTTTCTGGAAAAACAATTTCTGGAAAATACTTGCAGATAAATTTAAAGTTTAACAATAATAGATGTTTTTATGCAGGGCTGTTTATTTTCTCAGCAACTGTTAAAGAAACTAGCATTAAATGTACAACTACCTAAAAAAAATTCTGCAGTTAAAGGCAAAGTAATACTTGCAACCTCTGAAATTATTCTTACACAAATTCAGCTGATGTTCAGACAGTACTGCCTTACAGACAGAGCACAGGACAGTCAATGAGTTCAGAGCCAAGCATTCGCCACTCAGATGCTCATCAATGCACTGTCAACACATTCCAAAGGGACTGGAAGACATTACAGGAATGCATGAGAAAGATGGAGGGAGATGACAGCGTAACAGCGTGTGATTATGGGGCATCGAGCTGCTCTAACAGAGTGCGCCTTCTCTTCTCCAGCTCTCCTTCACTGAGCTCACTGCCAGATGTGTCCCATCCTCCCTTAGAGACAAATTCACATGATTTAATAACTAAAGAATACAGACTAGATAATGTTAAAGTCAGCTTTGTGTCAGGGCTTTGACCACCTTTAAAAAAACATCATTTCTTTTATGATCAGCTGTCTATGTGTAATTACCTCCTCTTTTGTGCTCTTTCTTTTTGGAGATTTCTGTTTGGATTCTCCGCGGGTCTTTCCTCTGGATTTGTCGTTTTCTGTATCCTTCTCTTTTTCTCTTCCCTTACGCTCTTTTTCTCCATCAGACTCTGGAGAGGCCTGCGGGATAAAGAGATGCTTATTAAGCTCAGAATACACAACAATGCTGATTGGTTCCTAAATTACTGAACATTTTTGTGATGTCATTATCCACCCCATATCATCCATATAAGCATACCCCTCTAAAGACTGGTCAATTATGTTTGTGTTCAGTTTGGGATATTTAAAAAAAAACCTGCATGAATTTTCATTAATAGATTAATACCACAGAACTATGATCAGAACTGATTATGTTAATTCACTTAAAATCGATTTGAAGGCATTGGACTGTTTCTCATGCAAGAAAGAAAAGATGTCTGGCTTAAGTGAAAATGACAGCAGAGTTGCACTCTTCAGCATAAGCAAACATCCCAGCTGAGACTAAAACTAAAAGCCAGCTACGCGTGGTTATTCAAATGTTCCCATTCCAATTTAATCACTCCGGCTCTCGAGTGCATTTCAGCACTAACTCCATGTCCATGTGCAAAATTCTGCACCCTTCACTGCATGGAAAGTGTGATTTAATAATACCAGCCCTGTAAATTGTCACAGAAGTTTCTTGTTAATGACTGTTTGGGGAAATGTGTGGGCAGCAGAGAAAATTGTCAGGAACTGCTAATAACTGATGTGGAATTGGCTTGGCAGTTGACCCAGAAGGCTTTCATTTCCTTGGCCTAGGTGAAGCTTTCATATGTAAATAACTATTGTGAGCTAGACGAGTGCAAACCAGGGTAGTGGAGGAACCTACTCACTGTGAAGGTGGTA
Organism: Ambastaia sidthimunki; assembly: GCA_036877625.1. Taxonomy (NCBI): domain Eukaryota; kingdom Metazoa; phylum Chordata; class Actinopteri; order Cypriniformes; family Botiidae; genus Ambastaia; species Ambastaia sidthimunki. The sequence continues at coordinate 8,681 of JAZGTK010019051.1, read as the reverse complement.
CTTCACTGGAGACTTGGCTTGTTGGTTGTTGGCAAAATGTTAAATGCCAAACTCAGTAAATGTTAAACTCTCTTTGTAAGTTGCTTTGGATAAAAGTGTCTGCTAAATGTAAATGTACATCTCCTGTGTAAATAAAATCTTGGTATAAAAAGATCAGTCTTAAATCAAAATTAAATCTACAAAAATTAAACTGAGATTTGTCTTAGGCAAGGAAGGGCGCAAAACTAATTACCTTGTGTGCCACTAGAGGACACATGCAGTGAATTAGGTCAACTTTATCTCAGTACGCGTTTAAACAGTAAGTAAAAGTAACAACAGATCTTTTAAGCACAACTCTGTCTACCCAAATAAAGAAAATCCACTCTAAAGTTTTTATTAATTCAATTAATTTATCAAAACTTTTTGTGTTTCCACACCACTTGGCATATTGTTGCTGTCGGGCGAAATCCTCGTAACTCCGTTTTTGGGCTTTGTTGTTTTTTTTTCATAAATCTATACTATCGGTCTGTCCAATGAAAAGTGTTGAAAATAGCCTGGGACTGTCTGAGACTCCACCTCTTCTTCACTCTGCGAGACCCTCGCAGCATTACTTCCCATTCATTCTCAAGATTGAAAGTCGCAACGATTAAGAAATCATCGTCGAGCAACAGGTTACCTGAGGTAAATGTCCTCAAAACAAAAAATAAAAAAAAATCATAATTCAAATATGTGACCTGATCTGGCAAAATGAGTCGGAAGTCGCAAATTTCAAAATTAAGATTTTGTTATTAATGAAAAGAGGAGACCATAAGCTTTAAAATGATATCATAGTCAAAGCCATACCTTGAATGGTTTTAAAGATATACCAATTACCCTTAGCGATCTTCATAAACCTTAACATAAACTACAAATGACTTGTAAACAACAATAAAATATGCTCACCATGGATCAGTAAAGAATAAAGAATGTAAAGCAATTTGCATGTTACTTGATCGTTAAAAGTCTTATACAATAAATCTTGTGCTGTGCGTGGGTTTTCTTCTTGAATGATTCAGAATTACATGCGGTCTAAAGCATCGCATTCTTAAAGGGGCAGAACCCAACACGGAGCGTGCGTGTGAATTTAGTACAACTTGAGAGTTGCAAGACAGTTTTAAAAACAGTTTGCGTGCAGATTAATTTCTGCCCATCCTGCCTCGTCATCTTATCGTTTTATTTTGGTATTGCATCACTCATAGCTCTTTAACGTTTAAAATGCAGTTTAGGAAGATGTATGTAACCACAATCATTAGCTCTGATTAGCTGTTAAAGCCTCGTCTCTTGTCAAAAGGCTCAATGCGACTGCAGACTTTGATAAACGCGACGTCTGTGTCCGTACCATTCTTATCAATGAGAGCGTAAACTCCTACCTCCCTGCTCCCAAATCTTAAATCTCGTATCTCAAATGAAACATGATTTTGGGGAAATGTTGTGTTAATGTCGGTACTCAACAGTATATGACAGCAATATAAGGTATAATACCAACTTTAACGATACAATGTTTAATAACTTAAAAAATACTGTTTTTTTTATTTCCTGAAAAATGATGATTTTGGAGATAAGCAGACTCCGTCCCAACAGCGACGATATACACATGCTAACATTTCTGCTTTAGATCCAACCAATAGAATAAGTGACATATGTTACCTTTTTATATGTGTTACTTCTATATGTCTTACAGTTCCAACCATTTGACCATTTGCAAATTCAGGACCATATTCAGATGGCATACAAAGCTGCTGACTCTGCTAAAACTACCTCATTATCTGGACTTCAAATGCTCAAATGAAAAGTTATTAACTGAACAAACTGGTCCACAGTCCAACATTCACTCTTTCAAATATAAAGATAATTTCAAGATGTAAATCATACAAGGTCATGACCACTATGGAAGAACGTGTGAAACCAGAACATATAAACAGAGATGTTACTCTATTCTGGCGATCTTTTACTATTTTCATTCTTTGCTGTCTGCAATGACCGGACATCACCTCACCTTCAGCACTCCCAAGACTCCTCAACAGGGACGTGGACTGAGTGATCAAAACACTTTGAACACTTTATGCTAGCAAGTCCTTTACCAGATGGTGCTGTCAACAGATGAGTGAGTTTGCCAATTTCTCCCGGGAGCAATAAACGAGAGATTGCAGTCTCTGTACGAATGAGTCAATGTAAGTCTAAAGGCTGCTCGACCAAGGAGATAAGGAGGAAGATGCGGCTGCATAATCCCAAAACTGCAGTAAAAATAAAAACCTCTGATGAAATCACGAATGATAAAGTTTTTGGCAGAAGCCTGGAATTGCACGATGAAGGCCTAAATAAGAAGTAGTTATTTACGGTATGCTTTTGTTATTAACACTATTCATTGTATCTAGTGGCCTGCAAGACATGAAACCATCCACAGAAATTTCCAGCACAGCCAACTAGCCAGTGTGGCTGCAGCTACTAAGACCTCAGCCTGGAGTCACCAGAGGCTAAGACAGATCAGAAACATCTTGTTGTATTATTTTTTTCTGTTGCATTAATATACACTGTAAAGACACAGTACATAGTACTGATTATATGTAACATTGCTGTTTACAGCTGTTGGTGAGGCAGAGCGACCTGGCTGCAGACAAGGTGAACTTTTGGAGGGGCATCACTGCTGACATGATGTCTGACAAGAAAGTGGGATGAAGATGGAGTGTCAGGGTGGATTGTGAGACCTTTATCAATCTGCAGCCAGGAGCTCAGCACTCTGCAGTGAGAGTGACAGTCAGTGCAAAGTATGCAGCATTGCATCACAGCGTCTGCAGAGTGGATTACCGTTGGACAAAATGTCACCGCAAACCCCCTGAGGCAGGTAAAATGCATCTGAGGACGTATGTAATGTCGCATCAGGACAGTAGCTTCTGGCTGATTTGAACTTGTATGTATGCGTTTTTATTTTCTATGCTTTTAATACAAACATTTATTTAACATGAGCAACCCAGATGTTCTTTCCCCAATATGTTCATTCACATCCTTAGATAAGACATACTATAGCCCATAAAATAAGTTATATGAATACCCTATATCATATTAGCTTGTATGGACATAAAGTGCATTCAGAAAGTATTCAGACCCCCTTCACTTTTTTTAATTGTTGCAGCCTTATACCGCAGTTGTTTAAAATAATTTTTTTGTCATTAATCTACGCTCAGTATCCCGTAAGGACTAAGTGAAAACAGAATTTTACAAATGTCATTTATTATTATGTACATTTATTAAAAAGAAAGTAGTGTTCTGAGTCTTTTTGGGTATAATGCAGTAAGCTTTGTACACCTGGACTGGGAGATTTTTGCTATTCTTTGCAAATCCTTTCAAGCTCTGTCAGGTTTGATGGGGACCGTCAGTGGACAGCCATTTTCAGGTCTCTCCAGAGATGTCTGATACGGTTCAAGTCAGGGCTCTGGCTGGGCCATTCTAGGACATTCACAGGGTTGTCCCTAAGCCACTTCTGTGTTGTTTAGGCTGTGTGCTTAGAGTCATTGTCAAGTTGGAAGGTGAACCTTTAGCCCAGTCCCAGGTCCTAAGCATTATGGAAATTGTGGAATAAGTTTTCATTGAGGATATCTCTGTACGTTGCTCCTTAGGTGGAGGGCTGAAATGACGGTTGTCCTTGTGAAGGTTTGTCTCATCTCCACACAGGATCTCTGGAGGATCTCAGTCAGAGTTATCATAGGGTTCTTGGTCACCTCTCTTGCTAATGCCCTTCTCACCCGGCTGCTCAGGTTAGACAGACAATCAGCTCTTTGAAAAGTTGTGGCTATGCCAAACTTCTTCCATTTGAGAATTATGGAGGTCACTGTGCTCTTGAGAACATTCAATGCAGCAGAATGTTTTTCATAGCCTTCCCAAGATCTGTGCAACAATCTTATCTTTGAGCTCTGCAGGAAGTTTCTTTGCATATCTGAGCAAAACCCAAGCCATGAGGTCATTGTCAGCTGTGAGACCTTTTATAAAAGGGTGTGTGCCTTTCCAAATCAATTTACCACAAGTGGACTTCAATCAAGGTGTAGAAATATCTCAGCAACGATGAAGAGACATGAGAGGCACCTAAGCTAAATTTCAAATGTTGCTGCAAAGGGCCAATGTGATGATGTCTTTTTATTTACAGATTAATACAATACAAATTTAATACAATTTACATTTCTAAATTAATGTTTTCATTTTGTCATTATGGGGTACAGACTGTAGATTAATGAAAAACAAAATGAATTTAAACGATTGTAGTAAAAGTCTATGGTCTAAATACTTTCTGCAAGCACTGTATTGTTATATCTTAACGGTTTTCATAGACTAATATGAACCGTAATATTATTAAATAATAATAATAAGGGAGGGGTTTACTCCAAATTGTATTATAACTGCCAAGACTGACCAATAGTAGCAAATCTATCAGCCAATCACAAATGTTCTTTCTATTTTACAAGTTGTGGTTTCACATAAAATAGGTACTGTGGCAAATTCAAGACGATTTCGAGACAATCATATACTAATCAGATCCATTTGCATTTCTGCCGACACCCACCCCATACACACAAATACCATCCCTCCTGTAAGTGACTCCTGTAAGTGATTAGGGAAGTTATCAGACATCCACATGGACAAAATCTGGCTTTTCATGCAGTGCCTGTCAACACTTTTTTGTTATAATCAACAAAGCTTTACATCAAACAGCAAATCTCTTATTTACACTGTATCTACACTTTGTTGATATAATGTGAGTATTCACAGATATAAGCACGAACAGTAAATGACAAATGACTCGTCTGAACGAAACTTTTCTAATGTGAGGTGCTGCTGGTTTTATGTACTCACTGATTTGTGTCGTCTTTTCTTTCCCTTTTTCTTGTGCTTCTTAGACTTCTTGTAACTTCTCTCTGTAAAGATCAACAGTAAAACACATGATCAGTTCTCATTAAGAGCCTCTCACTTGTGTTAAACGGCATGATGTAATCAGTGTTGATATTAAGCACAATTTTGGTGTAGGAAAGTTCCAATGAAACACTCATTATCATAATGTGATAACATGGCGGGGGCGTGGCGTTCTGGCAGCGTTCTACCCGAGTTTAAATGTTTACAAACATTAACGGAAAATACTGCATAGTGAACCTTTAAGTGACATTCTTGTTAAAGAAACAACACTGACCAGATTCTCCAGAGGACGAGTGCTCAGATGGAGATTTAGATGTTGAGCGTTTCTTCTTCTTTGAGTGGTACTCTTCATCCTCAGACTCCGAACCCTTCCAGCAACAAAGACAGGACACAGGTTAGATGTGTGTGTGGGGGTGTGTGAAGTAAATAAAGAGAACCAATCTGTACTCACTGATCGAGATCTGGAGCGTTTTCTGTGGTGTTTCTTGGATTTCTTTGAGTGTTTTTTAGTTTTAGAGTGATGATGTTGACACTCGTGCTGTGTAGAGATCAGACACATTGTTGTAGCTGAGTCAAGAAATGTGTGTCTGTATTTATTTCATCACATATTTTGGTAAGGAGCAGTTATGCTTTAGAGAGAAAGGTTGACTGCACTATTATTCAGGTTCAGGGTGTACTCACACTAAGCCTTCTAAACTGAACCGGAGCAGTTCATTCATTGTTATCACTTGTGCTCGGTTCATATAACTGTGCTCTGGCCCACTTACTGCAACACGATTCAACTGGGCTCAGACGCGGTTTGCATGTATTGTGATCGCTAACCGTGCCAAAGCAGAACAGCTTAACATCATTAAGACAACAAACACCTTCTATTACTACTTAGATAGTAAATTTTTTATTTATTTGATTAATTCAAGTATCAAGTGTATTTAGGTTTTTAATGAGTCTGTCTATCCGCTGCACAGTGCTATCCGCTGCACAGTGCTATCCGCTGCACAGTGCTATCCGCTGCACAGTGCTATCCGCTGCACAGTGCTATCCGCTGCACAGTGCTATCCGCTGCACAGTGCTATCCGCTGCACAGTGCGCAACTGTTTTACACCATAGCTTATTTCAAAATGGTGATGCAAAAATTACATGGTGTAATTGATCTCTTTGTGAATCTTCAAATATTGCAATAGATTGTGACAGATCATGAGCATGAACAGTATTTTTGAATAACTATCCAGCAATTTGAGGGAAAAAATAAATTGCTTTTTGAATGTTTTTTTAAAGCCATTTCCCCCTAGTCTTTTGTTTAGTCTGGAGCCCTCTTTATAACTCATACCTCTAAAACATGCATGAAGTCTTTGAATATCCTCTTCCTCTCTGACTCCAGTGTGATGTCCTCAAATGCAGGTTCTTTCAGGAATCGCTCTCGCACCTGTCAAACATACAGACGCAACTATGTAACAGAGCCTCTGAAGAGACTAACAAGGACATGAGATTAAAACCTAGGAAGGGAAATTATGTCATGATTTGTTGTTGTTGACATTTGGTGTAACAGAGGGTCTTACTCCTTCCCATGTAGCTTCTGGCTCCAGAGGGGGTGTGGCCTGTTTCAGCATGCTCTTAAACACTGCCTCCTTCCTCTTCATCTTCCTTGCCTCCTCTTTCTCTCTCTCCCTCTCACGTGCTTCTGCCTTCTCCAATAACTACCACATGCAAATAAGAGGGATAATGTTTAAACAAAAGAAAACCTAGGGAGCTGCCTTGCTGTCTACATAGGCAGCATCCTAACCATTTTATAAATGTGCTTTTATAAATAACATGCTCTATTAAGAATTTGTGGTTGATTAGATATTATTAGTAATAACAGGGCCAAATACAAATGCACAAATACAGCTCCGTACTGGAGATTGAAATTGCAGTTGTAAACTAGAGTAGAAGAAATTCACAGCACACAAAATATATCGGGCAACAGCAAATTTTTAATTAAATATATAAAATACAGGCACTATTCACGGTCAACATTTATTTTTAATTTTTTAAATATTTTATCCTTTGAGTTTCTACAAAGGACAAATTCAAAATGTAATTAAGATTTTCATTACAGTTGTTTATTTTTATTTTTGCGTGATGTACTGTCTAAGTAGAGATAATGACTTCTTTCCATCTTAAGGTTTTCAATAACATTGAAAACTGAAGTAGTATTTTTCAATGTCTTTTCTCGGTATAACACATGCTTGTTAAAAAGTTAAATTAAGCACTGAGAACACAACTCTGTTTAATACATAAACTGTTGTTTTAAATCTATTATCAGTTTATCTTTTGCTTGTCTATATGTAGTTCTTGACTGGAGTTCACAACAGAGTTCACTAGCTGTGAGTCTGATATTTCCTGACAGAGAGAGATTTAGTAAGAAGTGTACAAAACTATTGTAGCTGTTAGATCTTAACAATAGCTGCTTAATGATGCCACCTACTGTCTAAAACAGGTCAGAAGGGCTACAACGATTTAAATGCTTTCTATGTATGCATCTTGCTAGATTTTGAAACAGAACTGAAAGGCATAATTAAAAATAAGATAGTTTTAGGGCAGTTAAATCAAAGCTTACACTGTTGAAGGCCAGTTTAATGTTGCCTGCGTCCAGTGTGGTAGCACGTTTATCAGAGCTGATCACTGAGCCGAACTCCTCAAAGCCTGTGTTGATCTCCACCAGAAAGCCTTTATCCTAAACATGTGCAAGCATAAACACGCACACACACACACACACACACACACACGGTCAAGAGCTTCAGCACAAATCTGATCGCACTGATCTAAACACTTATATTCACTCACCTTTAGGATGTCTTTAATAATTCTTTTTTCATCATGGTAACGAGCTTTCAAATCCTCCACATAAAATTTGAACAAGTCCAAGGGGGTGGAGCCTAAAAAGATAAACCATGGTATTAGTAATGCACCAAAAGGCAACTTTTTTGGTTGAAATGAAACCAAACATTTGGACACACTGGAGGAAAAACCAAAATGATAGGTCGGTGCAAGGAAATAAATACTATACGCAATACAAAACATTGTAACTTAAAATCCATAGACTTTCATTTTGGGATGATGTATCCCATTATGTAAACATAATTACATTGATAATTATGATCAATAATCTTTTCAGTTTCCTGAAGATAATGTGAGCAGCATACCCATGCAAAACCAGCATGGGTTAATGCTAGGGCATTATGCTGGTTGCTACTGGGTTTGGAGTGTTTAGTCCAGCTATTCCGCTTCTAAGGAGTTCTAATGGTTGCTCGAGCATTGCTAGATGGTTGCTAGGGTGATCTGGATATCTACCAATCAAAAGAGTCTCTATGATATTCCTTTATGATGTCAATAGATGTGGCTTGGGTCCTTTTGTTAATGTAACTATAGGACTGTTTAGTATTATCTATCAGGCCAATATTGTAAAGTTGGAAAAGTAATTGCAAACAAGGCACATGATTTGAGAATCAAGTCAATAAGCTATAGATTATAATTGATCTGTAAATTATTATGAGTTATGCTGAGTTTATTGCTTTTAAAAAAACAGTTAACGTGAAATTTTTCTTCATCCCTTCCTTTCACTTAAAATAGCTGAACAAGTAAATACTTAAATGTCTCATATAAGCTAGCAGGGCTTGAATTTCGGCGCGGGATTGCGCATAATTTAAACTATTCCCGCAAGTTTAACTTTTATAATGCAAGAAATTCCTGCACAAATGTATTTGCTTTATCTCAGATCAAATTAT